>PVJH01030998.1:0-24271 GCA_004026705.1 Nesogale talazaci
ATTAAGAGCTGCTATTTTCTAGGGATAAAGTAGTATTAAAATAAAAAAGTCTCTGCTTTTATGCAATTTATAGACTAGAGTAGGATTAGGTAGAGAAACAAAAAATTCAACATACAATTTTAAAATATAATGTCACATTTAATAAAAGAGTATATAAATTGAAGCAAGGAGCTGTATAGAGACCCATAGGTGTGCTATTAGCTAGGTGGTCAAGAAGATTTTTAAATAAGAAGACTGTGTGAGGGCGGTAAAAGACTGGACTCTGTGGCCTAGAGAGAAATAGATCTTGGTGGGAGTGCTCAGAAGCATCCTGAGTTTTTTGAGAAATAACATTTGGGCCATTATGGCTTAAGCCGAGTAAGCAAGTTAAATGAGCGAGATAAATCGCACAAACCTGCTTGGTGTGGTTATTTGTGAGCAATCAACTCTTTTCATTCCATAAGAAATCTTAAAGGCTTATTTCAAATCAAGCAACTTTATTTCCTGTGGCATGTGCACATTATTCAATGGATACCAAAATACCATTCAGGAAACAATTTTCATGCCTACATGTATTGGTGAGCTCTTGATATGATTTCTGGAGCACAATGTTGATTGCTCAGTCAATCAATCAAGCAAACAATGAAAAGAAAGGAAAAAAGGAACGCATGCTCTTTGAAATGGTATCTTATTTCTGACTTCCACCGGAGCTCCCTGGTGACATTATGTAATTGAATTTAAAAACATGTCTTTGTCTGGGCCAAAACTTAGAGCAGATGGTGGTGGGAGGTTATGAAATGAGTTATAAATGTCTTTCTCTTTTAACCTTGCATTGTTTCTGAATTTCAGTGAAATCTATTTTACTTCATATATTGAATATCTAGAGGTGAATTTTCAACACAGTGAAGATATTTAAAAATACATTGGATAATAATGAATCAGAGAAAGTGAGTTCAAGTCACAATGTGTCTGTAGCTATTGAAAAGTCTGACGCAGACTGAGGCTTCCTTCACTCGGCCTTCTCTTTTTTATCAGCAGTTTTATTGGGCCGTCACCCTAATGTCATAGAATTCAATACCTAAATCATATCAAAATGTGTTGTACAATGATTATCACATCACTCTTAGAACATTTTTTATCTTGTACTTCTTGTTATTAGCTCCCCATTCTGCCCACCCCCCAAACCTCCCCTGCCACACCTCAAGAAGTCATGAATCCATTTACTGTCAGTATAGATGCATACAATCTGGATTTCATGTGCCAAAAAGCACTCCAAAAAATCAAAACCTAAAATCAGAAAAGATAACAAATGCAGAAACTACATAGAAAAAAAAACATAGTTGGAGCAAAACCAGAAAATATTAAAAACTAGAATAACTCTAAAATTGGGTCAAAGGGTGTGATAGGTAGTTTTTTTGTGCGTGACAACATGGCCAATGTACACATGTAAGAAGATCAATTGAAGGGGGAGATAGAAATGGCTCGGCAATCCCCGCCCTTGCTCTCTTGCTCTTGGATCTTCAGACCAACTGACTGCCTTGTTTGCACTGTGTCTTGATCTCCAAGCGACACTACTTGTGGGACACCTGATCTGTGGACTGTGTTGCTCTGAGTGAAGATTCCCTCAAGCTCTGCTCTGCCATGCTCCCGGAATACACTGTTGGACTCATCTGGCTGACTGTTGGTGACCTGCTTTGCTGTTTGCTGCTTGTGGCCGCAAAGCCTGAATTGCTGTACAGACGACTACTGGGCAGTCCTCAAGACTCTCATGCAAGTGAGTTGCACCCAGTCATTTGTACTGCTTTATTGATTAGTTAACTCTTTATTTCTTATGCTGGATATCTTTCTATCTCTGTAAATATATAGAGAGAATTATTAGTGTCCTGGTTTTGTTTCTCTAGAGAACCCTAACAGAAGGGAGATCAAGTGATAAGGTGGTAGATCTCCGCCTCGTTTTGTCTGTCACACTTCTCTCTAATGCATTCCATATGACAGCAAGGTTATTCACATCCCTGCTCCATGTGCAGTGGGGACTGACCAGTGGCTTCATCCACTGTGTTTCCCCTTGACTGGGTTTGTTTGTTTTCTAACTGCTAGAATTTTTAGATGTGTTTAAAAGAGGTTCAAATCAGATGTTGCATTTTTCCATTCAAATCTGATGTCATATTTTAATCTACTATACTCATCTGGAAATGTTCTTTGATAACCAGCCTATTCAAATTCCTGGACTATGGTAAAAGGGAAATCACCAGAGGATTAATCTATTGTTATACATAGATTTTACTAATGGATTTTTGGCTTTCACTCTTATCCATAGCCTTCTGAAAACCAGGATTTCACAGTTTAAATTCTGATGCAATTCCTTTCTTTAGATTTGGAGTATACTACTTACAATCCTTGAATCACACAGGGTGGAGTGCTTCTCACATTGTGGTTTATGCTGATGTCTTACATAGGTGGCTACTTCTTTGAAGACAAGCCTGTAGGACCCAAGATACTGTTCATTTTGATAACTAGGCACTCCTACATTCTTCACATTTTGCTGTAGCACCTATATCTTCAATATTCTAGTCATGAAGTTGGCCTTGTCTTAACACCTAGCATCTGCTAAAACCTCTCCACCACAAGGCCTTTGCTTATTATGCTGGTTTCTCCATTTGGGCAATATGCCCCAGGGATCTGGGGATTCATTAAATAAATATCTCTGGGGTGGTATCCAGGCATCGATATTTTTCAAAGTTCCTCAGGGTATTCAACTTTTCAAACAAGATTGAGCACCACTTCTACTTCACATCTATTTATCTTTGCCATGCATGATCAGTTATGCCTCCCTGATATGACCCCAACCCTAAAGCAAATCCTCTGCTTCATTGAAGCTTTTCCTTTCACAGTGTAATGTTCTATTTCTTTGTCACATTACATAGTGTCTCTCTTCTCCAAATGCTTTAAAAGTGAGAGATCTTGTTTACCCTAATATCTAATATTTGTAATACTAAATTCTTAATGCCAAGAATAATGAACAAAACCATGTCAAATGATTTCTCTTCCCCCTCCCACACCCCTGAATTAATTATGTCACTTCTGAAATAGTTTGAAATGAGCACTAATTTAGGTCATTCAGGAAACTTTATCTCCCCCAAGTGGGACTTTATGGTTCAAACTAAATTATTTGATAGGACCACTTATACTATGAAATACATTACAAGAGCCAATTATAAAGAAAGCCCTTATTTTCTGCCAGACAATTTTTGTGAAGAAGAATCTTACATGCATGCAGGTATTTAAGAACTGTTTTGTTCCATACTCTTGACTGTCATCTCAATGCGGGGAGCAACTGTGACTTCACTTGCTCACCATTTGGTCCCTAATTCCTACCACCTACCCCTTAGCAAACATTCAGCAAACTATTAAAAGAATAAGTGGAGAAAGAAAAGCTAATCTAGAGTTTTAGCTTATTCTTTACCAATAGACTCCAATTGAGTTAAGTGTGTGGAGGCGGAAGTGTTGGAATCATTCCATTTGTAATGGAATTTGTGTGGGAATCATTCTCTTTCCCTGGAGCAGGGCTGTTGGTAAACGCTGGCACTTGGGCCTCAACCCCGAAACTAGACTCTGTGATGGAATCTAGGCTTGGATGTATTAATCTCTACTGATGTTTAACAAATTACTTACTTAATTACCAGTTTGCAGTTTTAAGCAACATGAATGCATATTCTCAATGTCAGAGGGTCATACATTCTTATAGTATATGGCTGAATTCTCTGTTTAGGGTCTCATTGTTCTGAAATCAGTGTGTTGGCCAGGGCTGTAGCTTTCACTCCTGATTCTCTTTCAAGATTGTAATTCACTTCCTTGTGTCTGCAGGACTATTGAGGTCCTGCTAGCTGTCACCCAGTTTGCCTCAGTTTAGAGGTTGTATAAGGTTTTTACCACTTGTCACCCCACTATATTTGTAATTGGAAACTTCTTTGGGTTGAGTCAGTACCCTTTGTGCTTCACATTTCTCTGTCTTTGCTCACTGAGCAGCTGGGCAAAGTTCTGCTTCTAGAGGGTTCTTGTCATTAGGTTTTCTTGGTGGAGTAATGGTTTCCTCTCAACTCTTAATTGACAGGTTGGCAATTCTAATGTCCCCAGTGACAATGAAGAAGAAAGGACTAGTGATCTAATTCCATCAGGATTACAGAAAAACAGCAACAAAACCTTCTGCCCACAATTCTTTTCAATAACTTGAGGGTTGCCTTAAATCTGAATGAACTTTATGAGAAAGAGTGTGGTTTTCCTTTGACTTTGTGGTTCCTTTTCTTTAATGTCAAGAGTGCCATAACTTCACCTAAACACAAGAGTAAAATTAATCACATCCACATTCAATTAATAGAATTAATTCAATCAATAAAATTAATCACATCCAATGTGGATTGTTGTTGATATTAGTAGCTGTCAAATTGGTGATGACCTATGTTGACCTCATAGAGAGAATATCATCTGGTCCTGAACCATTTTCATGCTCATTGGTATGTATGAACTCTATTATTATGGGGTTTGTGTTAAACTGTCTCATTAATAATTTCCTGTGATTTTGTTGATAATCTACACTACTAACAATAATGTCCATCTCCAGCAGCTAGTCTTTCCAGATGTACCAAAGTAATCAAATCCATATAGTGTGTATAAACATGGTGGTATGTGTGTTAGGGGTGGGACTGTAGAAAATCACAGGTGCTCTTTCAAAAATTTTCCTATCACAACTGGAACTAATCAGCTACCTAGTTAGCTTAGTGCGAAGATCACTGAGAAAAAAATGCATCATTATTTAAAAGCCAAAGTATTAGGTGACCTTTAAGTACAATGCTTTTTAAAGCTAAAAAATATATAGTAATCAAAGCATTTCATACATCATAGGAGCTCAATAGCATTTCTAACTCTCTGGTACCAGATATTTACTTAATATCCCTTGTAAATTTCAGTAGAAATACCATCGAGAGAATCACTATTTCTGGGATTTAAGCTAAATATTTTCAGGAGTCTGATATATCTGTCAGCATTGCAAGTGGAAATAAAACTCATACAGACAATTCAACTAAATAAACCGTAATGAAAAGAACAAGTACAGAGATGTGGCTAGGGTTGAGGGAACAAAGCATGTATGGGGAGACAATAGTGACTGCCTGTGGGAAAACATTTGCGTCCCTGGAGTACAGAGAGAGATGAGATGTGAAAGTAGTTGCAAGGGACCAGGCTATGGAGAGTGATCAAGTGGGAAGTTGGAAGGAATCCTCTGGCTTTTTTCACCTTCCATCCTTGAGCTACCTGCCATAGTCTTAAGGGCTCAGAACAAGTGGAAGTCATGACAAAGAGTAGATGAAGTGATGTCTAGAGAAGATACCTCCCAAACTGCATAAAATGTGCTGAAAGCTTGGCCTATACATGAGTATATATGGTACGTTGGAATTAAGGATATGAGTTTGACAATTTGTTTAAGAGGCATGGAAAGGGAAGTCAAAGAAGTATGTTTTTATTTTTATTTATTTATTCATTTATTTATTTTGTGTGGCATCACTGTCCTGGTAGGAAGTAGGAAGTAGGGAGTAGGAAGCCCAGCCTTGCTCCCAGAGAGCTGCTGGTGGATTCGAACCGCCAACCCTGTGGGCCGCAGTTTCCTGCACAACCATTAGGCCATCAGGGCTCAGCCAATATGTTTTCATTTTGAGGACCAATAATATGCATACAGTTAAGACAGTATAAACATAAAGGTAGTTAACTTCTAAACTTTCAAATTTATGCTAACATAATGAGAGGCTTATTGATGAATTAGAATAGTCTTTGGTAATATATAAAATATATATATTCTACTTGATATATATAAGTAAAGAAAAGATACAGTTTGATTTTCAGTCTATCTTTGAAAGATTTGCTGATTTCAAATATCTTCTAAGATTTACTATACATTTTATTCATTAAAATTAGAACTTGAAGAATTTTCCTGGATATTGTAATAAATTATATACCTCTCATTCTTTTGTCTGAATTTCCCTTTCCCTATTTATTCCTGACATCACTTTCTGTCAGTTTGTCTTGCTGTGGAGTATTGTGAGATGCTGTGACGCTGTCTAATTTGGAGGAAGTAGTCACTGAAAAATTATGCATACATCTGATATATTTTCAGGTAGTCAAGGCCTAATGAATGGAAGCAGAACATTGTCAGAGACTGCAATGAAATGAACCCCTCTGATCAGAAGGCACTCCAAATAAGACTGAGGAGGATCTACTGTGGTGATGTGACTGGAGTAAAGCGAATGGGAGAAAGCCTGCAGAGTTTTCATTGACTGATGAGGCGCAATTTGAAACGAGAAGGTCAGGGACTGTCTGGAATGGACCATCAACTGCTCATATGTAAGTTCAGGTTGAAGCTGAAGAAAATTAACCTAAGTCCACAGAGCTAAAATATGACCTTAAGTCTATACCATGTGAGTTTTGAGAACATTTCAAAGACAAATTTCATAAGTTGAACAATAATGACAGAATATCTGATGAGCTGTGAGAAGACATGAAGACTGTTATTCATGAAGAAAGCAAATGGTCATTAAAAACAAGAAAGAAAAGATTAAAGTGGATTTCTTAAGAGATTGAAACATATCATAATCATAGAGGAGCTAAACCAAATGGAAGAAGGAATGAAGTCAAAGAACTGATTAGAAAATTTGAAGAGTATATTTGTATTTTGAGGAACAATAATGTACACAGAGTTAAAACAGTATAAACATAGTCAGTTAATTTCCAAGCTTTCAAATTTATGCTAACATAATGAGAAGCTTATTGATGAATCAGCATAATATTAGATAATATTTGTCATATAAAATATATTTATTCTACTTGATATATGCAACTATATATAGCTTGATAAAGAGAGTAAAACAAAATAATGAAATGGGAGAAGACTTAGACTTAGAAACTAAAAAGGGATGGACATTCTTACCCTATCTGAAATTGAAGAAGCTGAAGAAAAAGACAAGATCCTGAGTTACAATATTGAAAAATTCTGTCAGCAAAGTGCTGAATGATACAGGAGGCCTTTAGAGAACATGGAAAGAATACGATGGCACTACAACAAAAAGAAGTAGCCAATAGTCCACCAATTGAGGAGGTAACAAATGAGTAAGAACGCATGGTACTGAAGGAAGAAGGTCACATAGCCCTGAATGCATTGTCTAAAAACACGGCTCCAGGGATGACTAGAACACCAACTGAAATGTTTCCACAAGCCGATGACGCGCTGAAAGCACTCACTTGTTTGGGCATGGAATTTGGAAGAGAGTTAGTTGAGTAACTGACTGGAAGAGATTCCTTTTTTTTTTTTGCCTATTCCAAAGAAAGGTGGTTCAATAGCAAGTTCAAGTCATAAAAAATGTCTTCAGTATCACATGCAAGTGAAATGTTCTGATCATCATCCAACAACAGTGACAGCATCATGTTGACAGGGCTGCCAGTGGCTCAAGTTGGATTCAGAAGATAACGTTAAACAATGCACATCCTTGAGGATATCAGATAAATTTTGCATGAAGCAGTAAATACCAGAAAGATGTTTGTTCGTGTTTCACTGACTATGCAAATGCATTAAAATGTGTGGGTCATAACATTATGGATTGCCTTGGGAAGAAAGAGATTTCCAAAACACACGACTTTGCTCATGAGGAACTTTGTCACGGATCAAGAGGTGGTGGTGGAAACAAAACAAGGGAATGGTGCGTGGTTTAAAGTTGTGTGCAACAGTGTTGTATCCTCTCATGATATACATTCAATCTTTATGAAGAGTAAATTAACGGAGAAATTGGATTATTTGCAGAAGAATATGGCATCAGGATTGGAGGAAGGCTTACCAACAACTTGCAATATACAGCACACACAATCCTGCTTACTAACAATGTTCGCGACTGGAAGCACTTGATGATACTGATCAAGGAGTGCAGCCTTCAGTATGAATGACAGCTCAATGTAAAGACCCAAATTCTCACAAGTGGAGCAACAAGTAGCAAAATGCTGTGGCTGCAGCGGTGTAGGGGAACAATTGTGAGGTCAGTGCAGGACTGGGCGGCACTGTGTTTTGCAGCCTCTGTGGTTCGGAGTCAGCTCCACAGCACCTTACAGCAGCAGCAACTCGTGTCTTTTTATTTCTCAAGGACTGGCATAATAATCTTAGCCTCCCCTAGCACTTTTAATTCCTTAGTTGCAAGGTACTGATGTAATATTTAGAAGTAACGAAACACAGTTCGATGTCAGTGTTTTAATATTTAAATCCAAGTATCCTACCAGAGTAGACATTTTAGCCCCAGGTGACCCCTCAACATAACAAACTAATAAGTCAATGAAAGTAAAGTAAGACAAAATGTAAAATCTAGAAATGACAGAAAGGAATTTTAGCAGAGAAGGAGAACTTCAAGTGAGTGAAGATGTCAACAAATTTCCCAGAACAGAAAGCAAGTGCAGTCATGCCAACAGGTGATCTGAATTAGCTTAGGATATTTCCACAGCTGAATGTAAAGTTCGCCACGTTGTGGCCTGGGCAGTGTGCTAGGAGGGAAGTGAGCAGAGGAGAGGAAGTTCATAAACTAGAGAGCTGGCTGACCCTTTGCCTAAGGGGGATTATAGAATAGCCTACCCTGCCCTGCTCCATCACCCTTCTGAGCAGCTCTTCCCAGAATAGAGTCTTCCACTCAGCACAGCAGTCCAGATTATTAATATCTCTCTACTTTGGTGCCAGTGGAGAAACATCTGGCTACTCCTTGAAAGAGCATTGACTTCAATTCAACCAGAGGCACCTCAGAAAAATGACCCAGGAATTTCCTTCTGCGAGATCACAGCCATTACAAATGTCTTGCAGTTCTACTCTGTGACAGTGGGTGTTACCACCAGTTAAAATCAACTCACTGGCAACTGCTTTTCAGTTCCTCAAATGTTAGACTTTTTTATAAGTATATTTGGACTGCAGCTTCCAAAATTGGCATTGGTTCTCCCCCATGCCATCTAGTTTTTGAGATTCAGAATATATGCCATTTATCATTCTTCATGCTGACAGTCCATAACATATCATGATCATGTAATGTAATGTCAGCTGGCCTAAGATAGAGGATATGCACACTGGCTTGTTTTAATGGTCTGTGTTAAGTCAAATTTCACTTCACATAGTATTCTTCAGTTCAAAGATATATTTGAATAGGGCAAATTGCATGAACATGGAATTTTTCCCATGTATCACATCACCTTTATAGTGAGGAACTAAATAGTAGGCCATTTCACTTGGTAACCTTAAAAAGGGGGCCAGATTTGAAGTGAAACGAGTGGCCATCTAGCAGAGAAGCAATGAACCCACATGGAAGAAGCACGCCATCTGTGTGATCATGAGGTGTTAATGGAATCAGGTAGCAGGTATCAGAAGACCCCAAACAAAGAAACAATATTTTTTTAAAAAGCGTATTGTTGAGCATGGAGGGATCAGAGCAGAGACCCACAACCCATCTGTAGACAATGGGACCTGTATTCATAGAAAGGTCACAGGAAGGGATGAGTCAACCAGGGAGTTGTATGGCACTGGTGAAACACACAATATTCCTCTAGTTCCTTGAGGCTTCCTCAACCCCACCTATCATGACCCCAGTCCTGCCTTTTATTGCGAGCTAGACCAGAGTGACCGTGTGCACAGGTACAGATAAGAGATAATTGCTCAAAATGCATGAAATCCAGGAACAGTAATTGGAGTAGGATATCAGGAGGGTAGGAAGAAGGTGGCGAGAGAAAGAGAGCAAGAGGGAACTGATGTAAATGATGGGCACGTAATCATCACCACCACCACCCTCAGGGAGACGAACAACAGAAACCATGGGGGAAGGGAGACAGCAGTCAATGCAAGATATGAAAATAATGGTCTATAACTTATCAAGGGTTCACCAAGGGGAAGGGGGAAAGGAGCTGATACTAAGGGTTCAATGGAAAATAAATATTTAGAAAATAATAATGTCAACATATGTACAATTATCCTTGATATAATTGATATATGGGTTGTTTTAAGAGTCCCCAATAAAATAATCTTTTAATAAAAAGGGGGAAAATAATTGTCACTGTGTAATAAATAAGGATTCCTGATGATGTATTGGATTATGTGTTTTACCACTAATCACAAAGTCAGTTATTCCAACCCACCAATCACTCTAGAGGAGCAAGGTGAGATTTCCTGCTTCTACTAAAGATTCATAGCCAAGTAACCCACAGGAAAGGTTCCACTGTATCCTGCAGGGTTCTTGTGAGTTGCAATTGACTAACTAGTACTGAATATGGTGCAATAATTAGCAATTAAAATGCTCTTAAATCCAAAATAGGTCTATCAGAGTTTAAGCTCCTTTATTAAGATGAAAATATTTCCTTCTAGTTGTAAGATGATACAGCTTCTTCACCTGTGCACAGACACTCTGGAAAGCTAGAACGTTACTTATAAAGAAGCTTGGAGACAAGGTCACACCTGAAACATTTAGTAAGGATTATCTGTGGAATTCTACATATTAAAACATGTTCTGAAATATTTAATACATAACTAGGAGAATAATTTAGATTTTCAGAAATTTATGAAAATTGCTGTGAAGTCTTATATTTCTGATGTAATAAATTACCTTCATACCTTCCATATATGTTTTCCACTTTTTATCTTGCGCTCTTCTCAAGCTGTGGTCTGACTTTGTAATATCTTACTTGTTGTCTCTGGATATATTACACAGCTACCGACCTCTAAAAGAAAATCCTGCAGCCAGCTAATGGATTCTAACTCATAGTGACTGTATATGAAAGAAAAGAACTGCCCCTTCTATTTCCCTACCATTATATCTCTTGGAGGCTGCAGTGTGCCTGTTGGATTTGGACCACTGACCTTATGATTGACAGTTCTATGTGTAACCAACTAGCCACTACGGGTCCATATACAGCTTCCCTTAATCCTTAATTAATTTTTGAAATATTTCTAACTGTTTTGTCATATCCTGTAATTTATGGGCCTGAATTCTTTTCATAACTAAACCTGGGATGATCCTTTATTAAACTAGTATAGCTTAATAGCTGAAAATATAGTGGAACACCCTACCTAAGAAACTAGCGCTGTTGCTGTCTGCCTAATGCAATTTTCTGAACCAGCACCCTCAAAAAACCCCAAGGAAACAGGCCTAAAACTAAGACACAATGGAAATAAAAAACCGTAGTTGGACTGTGTTACATTATTTGGAGGAGTGGCATGGCTTGCCCTGTGCTCTTTAACCAAAAGTCCAGAAAAGAAGTCTTCCGGCTGGAGCCCTCTTATTACATATACACAAGGAAGCATTTCTTGAGTGTAGAAGTTTAGTATGTCTCACCATACTTGTCAGCTGCCAATAGTATCAAGCCTATCCTTTAGGGTTAAATGGTTAGATAACAAAACAGTTCCCACAATTTGAAGGAAATGGGCAGTGCAAAGGGAAAAGACAAAGAAAACAACAACAACAAAAAAAAAAAACCAAGATCGGAGGGATCTCAGAAGTTCCCTGCTAAAAATCATCTTCAAAGGAAATTGCAGGAAGGTAGAGCCACTGCTTACACAGAAGTGTACAAACCCACATCTTGGAACAAACTAACTACCTCATATTTCAACTTGTTTTGCAGGAAGTTTGGGGACTCGGTGCAAAAACCCACTTCACCAGGTGGATGGGAAGGCGGGAGGCCCCCAAGAAAGATGGGCGGCATCGGCCTAACAGCCCACGACAAATCCTGCATCTATCCAGAAGCCGCTGCCGCCGCTTCTATCATGAAGAATAACTGAGTGCATGTTTCATCTTCATAAGCTAGCCATTTCATGAAATCATCTCCTTATTCCCAGGAAGCACCACTCCAGGGACTTTGCTTGCATGTCCCCCATTTTACTATAAAATTATATAAAAATTTAGTGTTAAAAAACTAGGCATGATTGTATTACTTCAGAGTGCTTCACATTCCCCCTCAAATTTTTCCTCTTTCGTTTTCCCTGAATAAAAACTCCATTCTTCTGCTGAATTATTCTATAACCATGCTATTCTGACTTGGTAAGAGAAAGAACCAATCAGGGTCATTTATCTTCCAGACACAAAGGAAAGCAGAAATTGTTTAGGAAAAAATATGTGAAAATATGCTTAAGGTGGCAGCAATATTGAAGAGGGTATTGTACCCACAAGGAGAGATACACCCTTGTATAAAATGAATCGTTAATTTAAAATATTGAAACTTATGATAATACAGCACAAACTTAAATTCTTAAAGAATTTCAGGATAGCTTGAAACCATAGCACTCTCTGAAACTATTGTCCTGAGAACCTAATAGAACCACAATCTTGAGCCAAAGCTATTCTTTGAGATTATCTTTTAGTAGGTAAACATAGTAGTGGTGTTGATGAAAGTGTACACAGGAAACTAAGTTTCTTTTTGAAAATTTCTATGTAAGTCTATCACAGCAGCATTTTCTACATTGTATCTACATTCATTTTGTGTTCTGGTTCTTCTATTTCTATTATTCTAGTCTCCCTTCCTCCTGCTCATCTTTGTTTTCCATTAAATGTTGGCCTTCTGCACTTATACATATTATTTTTAGTAGAGCAGGATCTAACAGTTAATAGGCTTTATTTTGTGGACCACTATGTTTATCTACTAAAAGATAATCTCAAAGAATAGCTTTAGTTCAAGATTGTGGTTCTATTAGGTTCTCAGGACAATACTTTCAGGGAGTCCTGTGGTCTCAAGTTTCCTGAAATTCGTTAAGACTTTAAGTTTGTGCTTTATTTTTCTCTTATTCTAACCAGGATCATCTATTGTTCTCCTGGTAAGACTGGTCAGTGATTGTAGCTGAGTAAAATCGATTTCTTTGGTCATACTATTGATTTCAGTGTAGTTTAAATTGAAGCTAATTTAGGTCTGCAGAATTGTCGACTTGTTTCTCTCTATGATTTTAGTTGCACATTCCTCTTTTGGTCCCGGTAAATACAGACCGATGGGTCCATCTTACATTGCCACTAATTTCACAAGGACACAGAACATAAACTTTGGGAGCTGCATTACGTCAATTCTCTGAGTTGTCCCATCAAACTATAGTCTGATGTTTCATATCTAAAAACAAAACAAAACTTGGGAGGAGTTTGGTTGTGTCTAAGGAATATTTGTAGTTGTATCTTTAATGAGTAGATGTGCATTTCTACATAGGTCTACATGTGCGTGTACAAACATAGATTTTTCTCTTGGTTTTCACATCTCTACCTATGTACACCTACACATATATGCTTATACTTATCCTTGTGTGATCCTAGATGCATTTGTATTTGTTAGGTTTGACCTTTTTTTTTTTTTTTTTTTTGGCATCACTGCCCTGGTGGTGGGAGTAGGAGGCCCAGACTTTGCTCCTGGGAGCCGGAATCGAACCTCCATGCCAGTGGGCCGCAGTCCTGCGCACAACCACTACGCCACCGGGGCTCAGCAGGTTTGACCTTATATGTTTCAAAATTTTTATACAGATATCTCTTTTTCAAGAGAACAACACGATGGCATTATTTTCTTTGGTTATCTTGTGCTCACTACCAAATGTGGTGCTCACATTTAGTGCCTCTTTTCCCCTCATCAAAAAGCATGATCTAGAATTGCAGTGGGTACAATTTTTTTACTGCCAAGGACTATTTGAATATTTATAACATCATTTACAGGGCATACAAAAAATTTCAACTTAAAAATTAGCCTGCTATATTTGGACCAACATTTAACTAACTTACTCTTAATACAAAATCTGAAACTTGGAGGTTCAATTCTGGCTCCCAGGAGCAAAGGCTGGGCCTCCTACTCCCACCAGCTGAGGGCAGTGATGCCTAAAAAAAAAATCTGAAACTACTTCTCTTTGGTGAGGCATATGATGTTAAGTGGTACTGATGATTTTGCAGACCTTATGTGACCCAGAGGCTGGATATCTCTCAACCTTAAAGTAGAATATGTTCCCCCCTCTATCTTCCTCCCTTTGGTAACACTAATAAGAACTGGTTCCTGCACATATGCCTATTCTTTTCTTCTTATAAAAGAAGGGCAATACATTTTTATCATACATTTTATGCTAGTGGTTCAAATCCATCAGACACTCCATTGAAAAAATATGAGACTGTGTGCTTCAAAAATATTTAGTCTCAAAAATCAAGATGGATCAATATGATTCAAAGTGGCTTAATGATAGTGAATTAGGATTTGGGGTTTGGTACTTATTTATTTCACTTAAGCCCTCCAGGCCCATCCAGGTCATATGCTTTTTAACTCATCGTTGTTTATGATTGCATAGTATTCCACTATTTATAGTACCATATTTTGCTTTTTAATTTATACACTGATGGACACTTTGGCTATCTCCTCTTTTTTGCTATTATTAATAAAGCTGTGAATATAGGGGTGCACAGATCCATTCCTGCTATTACTTAGTGTTTTTGAGAAACCACATATCATTTTCCATAATGTTTGTACTACCGAGGAAATGATGGGAGGGTGCATGTTTGACCTCCTCTCACTTCACAATGGGTACAGATAATCCAGTCTCACACCATTCCAACAAGGAAGAGGTCAGGCACACCTCCATCCTCATTTTATTTTCTATCTTCATAAATCAAGCGTGGGCTGCATCTTCAAGGTGAGAAGTTCAAAACCTCCAGCTGCTCCTAGAGAGAAAGATGGGACTTTACTCCCAGAAGGAGTTACCGTCTCAGAAACCCAGGGGACAGTTCGACCTTTTCCCTCGGGGTCGCCATGAGTAGACATTGATTTGATGGCATTGAGTGAGCATGCTGGAATCTCTTATCCATTCCATGGTACTCTACTTCTCTGTGGGGTTTGATCATCTATCCTACTAGCTACTTAGAAATCACAAAAATGTTCACAATTATATGCTTTAACAGGAAAGAAAAATGATTACAAATGTTAGGGATATCAATGTTTTGTATATAGCAGCTCTTCTCAGCCATACTAAGAGGAGCATCTTTCTCTGGTTATTAGCTTCTCAGCCAACTGGCTATTTGCCCACTCCCCTGCTTGATCAACTGTTATAAAATTTCTTTATCACTATTAATGCCTGAAGGCACTCACTTTTTCTCATCCCACTAGCTAGGGAGTCCATCAGTCAATCTAGTGCTTTCTGTGCTGCCACTCCTGTATCCCCACCTTCTCTTCCCACAAGGATCTCAGAACTTCAAAGACATTCTTCTCATGGTTGTTCTTTCTTGATGATTTTGAGATTCTCCCATTTCTGCTTCTGGGGGGAATCATTTTATGTTCATTGGAATAGCAAAACTGACCAACACCCTCTTTAGAGTCTCATATACCCACTTTCTTTGGTCCTACTCAATTATGTGGTTGGACTTGTAAAGACTATGGAGAGTAGAGCCATAGCAAGTACCTCAGTCATGCCATAGGCACTTTATAGTCCCTCCAGCAATGGGTTAGGGTTCCAATCTTTCTACATCCACACCAACATTTGTTGTTATTCCAATGCTTGGATGCAATTTTTAATCAGTGTAATTTTATCCTGGATGAGATGCTATCACATTGCAGTTTTGATCTACATTTGCCCAATCATTGAGGACATTGAGTATCTTTTCAGATGTTTCTTGGGTGCTGGCTCTTCTATATTCAAGAACAATTTTTTAGTTAAGTTTATGTTCCTGTTCATCACCCATTTTACAATTGGGTTATAACTTTTTTATTGCTAAAGTTCAATAAATTCTGGGGATTAGATTATTATTGGCCATGTCAATTCTGAAGACTGCTTTTCTCAGTCTGTAAGTTCTATTTACTTTTTTGATAATGTCCTTTGATGAGCCCATGTTTTGTTTTGTAAGGTTCCCTTTATTTGTGTTGTCTTCTTCCATTTGTGAATTTGATATTATGTTTGCTAATACTTGTTAAGAAAATAAGCTAAAACTTCAGGTATAGATAATTTCACCAGAAAATTCATCCAGATACATAAAAAATGTCATAGTTTCATGGCAATCTTCAAATTACAGTAAAAGAAGGGATCCTTTCCATCTCACTTTATTAGTTTAGCATATATTTAATTATATAACTTTGAAATTATGTTCAAAGAAATGAGAAAAAGGCCAGTATCTTACATGAATATAAGGAGAAATAATTTGAAGATTGACAAATCATATCCTTCAATATACAGAAAGGATATTTGTCAAGGTGAACTTATTTAAGAAATACAAGCTTGATTAAATACTCAAAAATCATTCAATATATTTCATTTGATTAACAAAATGTGAAGAAACTTTATATTATATCCTCAGTAGATTCAGAAAAACAGTTGAAGACATTAAAATTATTTATGATGGAAGTTCTTAACACTCTGTGCATGAAAGGAAACTTTTAAAACATGAATCTGGATAGGGAGGAGGAGATATGAGAGTAGGTTGATAAAAGAATGTCGGATATTTCATCTCTTCAGCATTATACAAAAGATTCAGCCCACTGCAATATGGCGAGCATGTGTACACCTAAAAGAAAGTAGTGCTAAAATAGAGTCCCTGGATGGTACAAAAGAAAAGAAGAAACAATGCTGTTGGACTTTAAAGTATTATAATTCATTGGTTATATAAAAAAACACTAAATTAACTCACAGTGGTAGCATTTAGCTTGGTCTGTGGAAACAAATTGACCATTAAAATAATTTTGCCATATATGCCAGCTGCAAAAACTTATCAAATAAAATTAAAATACATAATACCGCATGGAATAGTATAAAAGATCTAAATCAAAGGATAAAAAATCTAGAGGACAAACTAAGAAAAAGCAAGAAGAGGTGTTGCTAATTACATGGATAATGAAACAAACCAAAACCAGTGCTTTACACTCAATTCCAACATGTGACAAACATTTAGTATGAAGAAGAATTGCTTCATTGGGTTTCTGAGACTGTAACATGAGAGGTAGGTTTGAACTACCAACTTTGTGATTAATTCCCCAATATTTAACCCGATTTCCCAACAGGGCTCTATTTTTTAAGCATCAATTCTACCTTTTGTTTTAGGTAGTCTATATTCAAGAGGAAGTGTCAGAGTCTCCTATGAATTTCAGTGCCTTACTCTACTGTCTTTTTAAAGATCACTTAATTTCTTAACGTACGATGTACGATGCTATCCCGCAATTCACTTGGTCTTTGCAATTAGTGTTGAATGTGTCAAATCTGTTCTGGAGGTGGTCTCTAAGTTCAAAGGAATTTATTCAAGGTCATATTTTGACCCTTGTGAACGAGTTTAAATTTGCTTCAGCTTCAACTTTTGCATTCAGGTGAGTGATTGTTCCAGTACTTCTAACGGATGGTATTGAGCTCCTCCACCTTCTTTTCCCACACATATGATTAGGGTTTTTTTTTCTTTCTGTGTATTGAAATGTTTCAACAAATTGAATGCACTGCTGGAGGTACTCACATTCCTAATCCAAGAAAGACGACCACATGGCCAAATGTCTGAAAGGCCTTGATGTTCACGTCCATCACAAATAGAAGTAGCCCAACAGAATGGGGAAATTATGGAAGACTACCATTATTATCCACACTAGTAAGTTTTAAATGTTTGCATGAGCACTTAAACAGGAAATATCCAGAAAATCAAGCTGGATTCAGATGAGGACCTGGAAAAGGGATATCAGTGATGAGGGTATTTATTAGCAGTGATGCTAGATAGATCTTTGTTAAAAGCAGAGAATATTAGAAAGATGTTTATCTGTTTTTCATTGACACTCCAATAGTATTCAACTGGGTGTCCTATAATATATTGTGAGGAAGAAAGTAAAGACTGCAAAGTCCAGAACATCTCTTAGGCTCATACAGAATTTGTACGTAGTACCACATGGACAAATGAGATGCTGCATGGAGTGGTTTCAAAGCAAGAAAGGTGCGCATCAGATTTAAAACCTCTCACCATGCTCAGTCTCTCTCTCTGGTGAGATATTGCAAGATTCTAGATAAGGATGAGTGTGGTATCAGGATTGGAGGAAGATTAATTCACAATCATCAATGTGCATATGGTTCATCCTTGCTTCCTAAAACGACATAGGGCTTGAAGTGCATACACATGGGGAGGGAAGACGACAGTATTGTTTTCATCTTAGCTTTAAGAAAAGGAAAATTCTCACAACCAGACAAATAAACAGCACAATAAATGGATAGATCACAGCAGTCAAGGAGTTCATTTTACTTAGATTTACAATCAACACCAGTGAGAGCACGAGTTAAGAAATAAAATATTTGTTGCATTGGGAAAATTTTCAGGAAGATCTCTTGTATAATGTTCCAAAGAAAAATTTTCAATTTGAAGAGTAAGGTGATCAAAGCTGTGATATTTCCAATGGCCTTCTATATATACTTAAGCTGGAGATTAATTAATGCTTAAGATTATAGAAAAACTGATACTTTTAATTTATGATATAGGCAAAGAATACTATATATAGCATGAACTTAGAGATGAATGGACAAATTTGTCCCAGAAGTACAGCCACGTGCACTTTAGAAGTGAGAAATGGAATCTTTGTCTCATGTATTTGGGGCATGTCATTTGGAAAGATCAGTCCCTGGAAAAGAACATCATGCCTGATAAAGTGGGCTAACAACAACAACAACAACAACAAAAAGAAAAGACCTTTAACGGCCCACGGACTTGGCAGTTCAAATCCAGCAGCGCTCTCCAGGAGCAAGGATGGGTAGTTCCCATGACCAGAAGAGTGCAGTGATGCCCGCCCTCCCCCCACAAAATAAAAGAGACGAACTTTAATAAGATGGATTAGCACAGTAGCTACAACAATGGTCCCAAGCATTTCAACTCTTGTGAGGACACTGCTTGTGTTAATCCATGTGGACTAGAAAAACAAATCCAGAGACACTCTTATGTGCGTAATAGAGAACTTTCTATCAAAGACTAATTGTCTATTAAGAAAACATAAATCTGGATAAGAAAACAGAAGTCTGGCTCAGTCTGGATCAAGTCATAAGTCTGTTATTAACCATTAAGTCCCATATCAGTCTATAAATACCAATACCTCTTCAGATTCACCAAGACCTGCAATCATGCCAAATGCATGAAGATCATAGCCCAGTGAGCGGAAAGTCTTGTAGATCCAGTGGTGCTGGCAGGGATCTCCCCTTGACTGCTTTAGCTCCAGGGTTTTAGCTCCATCAACGTAGCTCAACGTGCCTTGTCAGCAGGAAGATGTGGCAGAGAGTGTGTGAGTCTGACCTTCAGTGAGCTATTTATGTCTGTAGAGCCTCCAAATGAGGCCATCAAATTGTGATCTGATCTGGCAGGCTAAACTCCACCCTTTCACATTTATGTCAACTTGGAGTCTCAAGTTGACTCCAGATTATATAACTACCACATGGCAGGATTTAGAAGTTTTTTCTTCCAGTACATAGGTTATTATTATCAGAGCCAACTCACTGATACCAAATAATAACAAACTCAATTCTCCTTGTGTATATCTATGTCTTCAATAAAAGTTCAATTTAAACACATCGGATGATTTTGTGATTATTTCCAGTAGATTCTAAAATGTATATGAAATATGAAAGGTTGTTTATTATTATAACTATCTTGAAAAAATCAGGTTGGAGAACCTCGTCTGTCAGGTATACTACATAATAAATGTTTCTGTTAAGTGGCATTGAGTTGATTCCAATCATTAGCAACCCTACGCACAGCAGAATGACACACCGCTCATTCCTGCAATGTCCTCATTGTTTTTCCTCTGTGTGAGCCACCATGTTAATCCATGGAGGCCTTCCACTTTGGGGCTGTTCCTCTACTCTACTATTCATGATGTCCTTCTTCATGGACTGGTCCATCCCGACATATCCAACGTATGTAAGCCTTACCATCCTTGTCTTCTAAGGAGCACTCTGCCTGTACTTCTGAGACAGAATGTCTCTATGATATTCTCTGATTTTAACCAAGATTCATTTGACATCAGCAAATGATGATCGATATATTGACCATTATACCCTCATCAATATAAAGCAGCAAATTAACAATGTATGCCACAGCAAGTTCAGGAAGAGACCCTTCTATTCAGTCACTTTATTTGTGGAAAAGGCGTCATTGTAGAACAGCGGGAAAAGGTTTATATTCCTTTTAACAAACTGTATTGTGTCTAGTGTGACAGTTGGACAACTATATGGAAACCCTACTCACCAAACACAAAACTCAATTTCAGGTTATTGTAGGTCAAAATGGAAATGGTAAATCAACAAAACTTTTAGAAAAAAAAGGAGAGCATCTCCATGGATCAAATGTAGTTAAAATTTCATAACGTGGACACAAAAATACGCACCATAAACAACAAAAATGAAACACTGAACACTCCTCACAGCTATCGAGTCGATGCCAACTCATAGAGAACAATCAGGAAAGGCTAGAACCATCCGGTGGATGTTTACACTGTAACTGTGTTTCATTTTTTGTTGGGGAGAAGAGTCCAGAGTTTATGTCACAATATGTGTTTATAGTACTTGGGGCCTGAAAGCCTCTTGCTATCCGTACATGTCAATCAAATGGGCAATATGCTCATCTTGAATTACCCAAGCCCTGAAAAGGAATACTTCTAAGGGAGTACCAGGCATGAAAGAGACAAGAGATACGAGTTGCTCCTTAAGAATAAGGGACAAGGGGAGTGAATGCTCTTAGAAGTGAGCATTTTGAGCTGCACATGTGAGGAGGGAGAAGCCAGGCACCTGTGGGAGGCAGCTTTATATTAGCATTTCTGGGGGCTAGATGTGCTGTGGAGAAGCATCCTTCCTGGAATATGTGCTTTCTGTATCTCCGACTGTGGAGGTGAGCCTTTCACTAGGGCTGATGTGCCAAGCAGGAGTCATGAGTGCTGAGAGCAGGCCATGTGCCCTTCTCTCCAGGTTCTCAGCTTCCCACTCTTGCCCGTCTATTGTTTTATGGGTTGTAGGTACCACATAATGCGCTATATCCTGTAGCGCCTTCTTTAGTGACACCAGAAGGCCCAGAAGCTGCAGTAACAACAGCTACTATGGGTAGAAACAAATTTTGTGGGGTTGCTGGCTTGCGAGTGTTTGCTAACACTTTTTTTGACCTGCTGGGTCAGCAGCTTCACCTGCCCCCAAGAAGGGGGAACAGGTGGTAGATGGCTCTTTCCTCTTTGTGGGATCTCTTTCTTAAGGATGCGGCTATCGTGGCTATGGTGAGGAGGGAATCAACGAGCAAAGGACATCGCGGTTCCCTCTTTTCCTCCTCGCCTTCCATCTCTTTCACCACAGGGCTGGGATCGG
This sequence comes from Nesogale talazaci, assembly GCA_004026705.1. Lineage (NCBI taxonomy): Eukaryota > Metazoa > Chordata > Mammalia > Afrosoricida > Tenrecidae > Nesogale > Nesogale talazaci. The sequence goes on from PVJH01030998.1 coordinate 21,314, forward strand.
ACACTTCTGAGACTACTTCATCCCCTGCATCCTCTGTCTTCTTGCCTTACTTCTGTTTTTGTCTGCATCTTTTTGTGGGTTTTCTTCATTTTCTTCAGGATCATCTTGTCCATCACCATTTCCGGTTCTACCATGCCAGGAGCCAAAGAAATCATAGGAGGCATCCCAGGGAAAGGTGTTGGGTATGGAGGAGGGAAGGTGCTAGAAGGTGGGTTGGGCCCTGGGGATTAGCATCCCGGATACCCTGGTTGTGGTAGAGGGACAACAACTGGGTTCCCCTGGGACACTGCTGAGGGAGTGGGAAAGAGCCCTGATGGCCAGGCAGGGTTCACAGGTGGTGGGTGAGCAGGGTTGGAACCTCGAGGTTACATCATGTGGGGGGTATGGATTTGACCCCAGCTGCCAGGCTTGGGCGTTCCACATGTTCCTGCAAGCCTCTGGACATAGCTGGAAGTCTCTGAGTCCTCCCGAGAGGGGAGAGAAGAGCAGAGTGCACCAAACTTAGGGTTCCCTTCACTCAACCTCCTCTTCCGCCTGAGCTCCATACACTGTACACTCTGTACACTGTAACTCTACAGGAATGGAGAATCTCCTCTTTTCCCCATGGAGTGGCTGGTGATTATCAGCCCAGTGCTAACCACTATACTGCCAGGGCTTCCTATCATAAAAAAGTAGGTTGATAAAATTATTTATTTTATCAGAGCATGTAATTAAAGAATATAATTAACCATCAAAAGAATACTAAAAGATAGTTTACATATGAGTTCATTTAAGGGTCCCCATCCTAAATATAAAAACAACTTCTACAAGTTAATAATAAAAGACAAAAAGTGTGGGCTGAGCCCAGGTGGCGTAGTGGTTGTGCACGAGACTATGGCCCAGTGGGTTGGAGGTTCAAATCCAGCAGCGCTTTCCAGGAGCAAGGCTGGGCCTCCTACTCCCACCACCAGGGGTCAGTGATACAAAAAAAGACAGTTAATGGGAAAGTTGGCAAAAGGCTTGATAACACATATGACAAATAGCTCACACAAATATAAAACATACCTATTTACAGTTCTATCTTGCCTGAAAGGATTGTTATGAATTTGTATTGACTCAATGGCAGTGTGTGATGGGTAGGTTTTTTATGCCAACATGGCCACAGAAGATTGGTGGATCTGTTGTGACAGAACGGCCAATGAACACATGGGATGAATTGAAGGGCAGAGATAGGAAGGGCTCAGCAAGCTCTCTTGCTTCCCAATCTTCGAACCAGAGAGCTGCTTTGTTCGTCTTGTGCCTCGGCCTCCAAGCAATGCTACTCGTGGGACACCTAATCATGGACTATGGAGCTGTGAGTTGAGGTTCCTTCAAGCCCTACTTTGCCACGCTCCTGGGATATACATCTCTTGAGCTGGGGACTGTTGGACTCTGTCATCTGGCTGACTGTTGGTGACCTGCTCTGCTGTTTGCTGCCTGTGACCAAATAGCCTGAATTGCTCTACAGAGGACTACTCAGCGGCCCTCAAGACTTGAAGGACTGGCAGTCTTCTAGCTGTGCCACGCAAGTGAGTTACACCGAGTAATCTGTACTGCTTTATGGATAGTTAACTGTTTCTTTCTTATCTTATATACCTTTCTTTATACATAAATATATAAAAAGAATTACTCGTGTCCTGGTTTTATTTCTCTAAGAGAACCCTGCCTGACACAAGTGGTACCAGGAGTGCTTCTAGAGAAATAAAATCATAGATAGGGGTTTCTTTGATTGGTTCTCCAATCTGATTAGTCTTAAGAGCACTGGTGATGCTAATTCTTGACCTAAAGCCATGGGTAATTTTGCCAATCCTACTAGTCCATGGTGTGAAATAGCAAAGCTAATACCTACAGTAGGAGCACCAATGGATGAAGTGCTGGTTGCAGGAGAGGTTCTGGGAGAACATATGTCTGATATATTCTAGCAGTTTTGTCATGATGCCAAGTATAAGGAAGCTAGTTGGCTGGTCCTCCTTACAATAGACTATGTGATTAAGGAGAGGGATTGCTTCAGGGCCTCAGAAGCATGCCTGAAGTGCCGACATGAAGGGTTCTGTCTGTGCTACAAAAGAGAGCCTTCTTGCCTGTAGTAAAAGAGCCAATATTGCTGAGAAACAGGTCCATAAGTCTCATTATGCGAGTGGCTGAATTACAACATCAGCTGAACTGCAGATCTAGAGCAGTGTTGGAAGCCAAAGTGAGGGCACTGATAGGAAAAAATTTGACCCTGAAACATGGGATGGGAATATATGGGCTGATGATCCAGAAGAGGTGGATATTATGCCACCATTAGAAACAATTGAACCAGCCCAATCAATAGATCTACCCCTCCCAGCTGAAGATAGTAGCCTACTATCAACAAAACAACCCACACCTGAGCAGATCAACCAACCTACTCAAGGTGAAACGCCAGGTGGGGCTGCATCTCTACCATTGCCTGAGGGAGATGACTTACAAGATAGTGCTGAGAACACCCAGGAAATACCTTCACCATTGATCGTTTCTGCTAGACCTATAACTAAAATTAAGGCAAAGAAAGCTCTTAGGGGTGAGGCCAAGGTGATTACTCAAGAAGAAGTATGCTATACTCACAAAGAACTGCTGGTCCTTTCAAAACATACAAGCAGAAGCCTGGGAAGTATCTCTCGGAATGGTTACTGAGAGTGTGGGATACTGGTGCAAGAAATGTAATATTAGATCAGTCTGAGTTTCTGAATATGGGACCCCTAAGCACAGACTCTTCTTTCAATGTCTCAGCGAGAGAGGCTAAGAGAGGAATCAACTCCTTATTTGGCTGGTTCACTGAGGCATGGGCTACCAGATGACCTAGATTAGACTAACTTGAGGCGCCTGACCTATGGTATACTGTAGAAGAAGGCATCCAAAAGCTGAGGGAAATTGGTATGGTGGAATGGATCTATCAGGATACTCCCATAGACCCCA
>PVJH01030999.1:0-24227 GCA_004026705.1 Nesogale talazaci
TCCATGAATAAGCTTTGGTCCATCAAAACTTATGCATTTAGTTCAGACTTTGCTCAATGAAAGGTGCTCTGGTGTTGCTGTGGGATAAAGCTGCTAACCACAGAGTCAGTGGGTCTAGACCACCCATGGAGTGTGGGATTCAGACGAGACTGACTGCTCCCATAAAGAACTGTAGTCTCAGGTACCCTAAGAGTCAGAAATGACCCTTGCAATATAATTGCAATTCATATACATTCTAGAGTATGGGGTAATGGCAATTGTTCAGTAGATTTCTAGCCTTCCCTTCAGAGCGCTGCTTTGGAATTTTGCCCCAAAAGATCCCAGTGCCATCATCATTCATCTGTCTGTTGTTTGAAGCTCAACAGATTCCAGTGGGCCTTTTAGATTCAGATGGACAGAGCAGACAGTCACTGAAAGCCTGGTGGACCACAACAGTCGGATCTGCAACAACTGAATGAAGGCTGGGGAACTCCTGTTCAGAGAGCATTGTGTTTCATTGCTCATGGGTCACCAGGCACAGGTGAAGTTGATGTTAGCCAGCAACAGCGTGGGTGTGTGTCTTCAAAAAGGCGTTCTCGAGAATTCCCTCATAAGTTAAATGACAGACTCTCATCAAGGGAACGCCAGCCCTCTTGGCTGTAGGAGGAAGCTACATCCTAATTTTCTACTCACAGTTCTTCACCTCACGTGCATGAAGGTGCTGACCTCACGAGTAGTTTATGGAAGTGGGGTTGCTCAGTTTTTTAATCTTTTTGAATTCTAAGCCGAATATAATAGCATTTTGGCATTTAGTCCTGGCAAACGAGAAATTATTTGCTCCAGGAAGTTGAACGTTGTGATGATAAACATTCCAACATTTGCATTATGAATTGGTAGCCTGCCTGGTGTGGTGTATAATGCCAGTTGGCTTATTTTGAGCCCATGGCATTTAATTGTCTTTTGCCTTCTTTGAACAAGTTATTTCTCAGCCGTCTGTCTCACTGAGTGGGGGAAAAATAGCCATGGTGCACACATCTTGCAGTGTGATGTATTGTCTTCCTCCCTAAATGAACCAGGCTGAAGCTCAAACATGATGGAAGCATGAGTGTGGCAAAATGGCAGGACGTGTCTCTTGTACAATCTGTCAGACACGGTGAAGCTTAAAGGTAACTTCCTAGGACAGAAGAATACATGGTAGCCTGCGTTCATTTTTCCCAGCACTTTGAATAGCCTCATGGCTAACATGTGAAGTGGATCACAGAATGTTCCTTCTTCTCCTCCCAGATCTCACGTTGAGGGGGCACGAGGGCTCTGTGTAGATAGCAGAAGATGAAGAGCAAGATGAGAGATCTCGTCACGATGCGCCTTTGCTTCCTTGTTCAGTTACTCTTAGGGAACATGAAATGAGATAGTGCCCTCTGTCAGGCAACCTGCGTGAGCTACATGTTTCAGGCAGGTGGCAAAGGATATGTGTCCCTGCAATCAATTTCATGTGGTTATTCACTAAGTTTTCATGAATACTAAGAGGGAAAGGTCAGCTAACACACAAATGTGGTTTAATGGTTCCCTCCGGGTTGGGCACTGGCAAAGTCTGCATTATTTCTTGGGGATCTTTCATTGGTCCTTCCTGAATATATATAAAATATACTTTGGGACCGAAGGAAAAAATTAATTATCCCCTCTGAAACAGGGTATTGAAGCTGTTCTGACCAGGTCAGCCAGACCAAGGAAGAAACCAGAACAGACTTGAATTTTTATTTAAACACAGGATGATTGGGAACCCTAACATGAATGGAAACAATCATGATTGGAAGACCTGAGATGGGGCACTTGGAAAAGGCCAAGTGAATCCTCTGAGGAGCCTAATGTGTGAGCCTGGATTATTGGTGAGACTGTGGAGAGAACACATGTTCCAAGAGGTGAAGTCAGCTGCCAGCTTTGAGCAGGGCATGATTGGATTCACTTCTGCTCAGAATTCCTTGGGCCAGAAATCTGGAAAGTTGGGCAGTGTCTTTGCCATCCATGTTCTGAGAGGGAAGGTAAGTTTTCAGCTGAGTTTCAATCCATTTTGATGATTGTTCTGGTTCCCCTCAATGTTATGAATTTGAGTATGTTCCAGCATCACTGCTTTGAGGCTCTGTTTTGGAAAGAACACTCCCTTATGCTATTCATTTTAAAGGGAGCTAAGACAACCTTACATTTTAATTTGGGGTTCAAAGTTCCATTCTCTGTTCCTCTGACTGTTGTTCCATTCTTGTAACAATGTTACAAGATGACTCCCATGATGACTTCACATCACCTGAGCATGGTGACTCCCATGACTTCCAGGCCCTTGAGTTTTAAGCAGATTCTTCATAGATATGGCCCAGGGGGTGATGGGTAAGTTGACAGAGGCATCTGCTGGACATCAAGTTTCTGGGGGAGAACTGACCTTGTTGGCTGGACCGTGCAAGGTCAAGCCGTGCATGGAGGTGCATTTAGTTATGTTGAGCAAACCTTTCAGACGTACATGATTGCTGACCAATTTTACCTCGTACCAATAACTTGAGAAGTGACTGATTCTCCAACATTCTATGAACTGCTGCATTGAACCATGAACTATGAACTAATGTTAGAAATATGCAGCCAAAGGACATCTTTGATTTATGTGTTATGATAACTGAATGAACCCTAAACCCGGTGTCGCTGAGTTAATTCTAACTCCCAGTGACCCTATAGGACAAGGTAGAATTGTTCCTCTGGGTTTCCAAGACTGTCACACTTTGCAGGAACAGAAAGCCTCACCTTTCCCCCTCAGAGCTACTTTTAGATTCCAACTGCTGACCTTATGTTTAGCAACCCAATTGGTAACGCACAATGCCACCGGTAGCTCACCTTTACAAGGGAACAGATCAGGGTAAACATATCTCCATTTCAGGCATGTAGAAATGCCTCACTGGAGAGACATGGGGACCAAGGGAGGAATTACGATAAGGGAGGCTCCCATGAGCCCTGCTATGATGGTTGCTGTGACCAACGAATGATAAGGCAACTGTACAACAAGAAAGTGATGTGATGTGAGGGTGGTACCTGACCTTCTCTAGCCTCACAAGGGGGAATAAGAATCACCATCGATGGCATCAAGTGTTCAACGAGGATTTCTAGGAGATTACAGTCACACACGTCCCAACTCCCCAACATTGCTGATGAACTCTGACTCCAGTCGTCCCTCTCAATGCAATCTTTAATTCTCAGTTGGGCTTGGTAATCCATTGAAAGGGATAGAGTTCTTTCAGGTGATACTCATGATTAAGGAATTTATGATGGAAGTAAATGGGTTAAATTCAAGTGAGAAATATTCAGCCTACTATTGCTCAGTCAGGACAGTTTCTTCTCTGCTGTACCTGCAGGTAGGTCTTTCTCAAGCCCTCAGTCCCTTGGCTTGGTCTCTACCATGCTCAGGTGACGTGAAAAATAATCTCTTTTAGGGCTGCCAATAAATTTCCCAAGGTGTGCTACTCTGCTGTAAGCTTTAGTGCAAACATGATCAGTCCCAGCTCCACGGTTCAGCATACCCAGCTCGCCCAGAGACTTCCCACTCCACAAGCCAGCCTCCTGCCCCCATGCACTCAGCTGGACTTGTTCTGTGGGTTGGGAAGTCAACCATCTGCCTCATGCTCTGCCTCCTTGCTTTGCTGCTGCTGCTTCTCTGCTGTCTTTGGTCTCCCGCCTGTCTTCTGGACCAAGGAGGTTCAATGCAAGAGGTCTCAGGGTCCAAAGGATACACTCAACTTGCACGTTGTCTCTGTTGCTGATACTAAGATCTCTCCTTTGACTTCTGAGATGGTTGGTTTTATACCCAGAAGGATGGCAATCATAATTAACCCAGTTAACCATAACATGACATAACATATTCTCTCATCGTCAATATCCCATCTGATCAGTATCTTTCCCTGTTTTCTTATATAGATCTGTCAGGAAAAGAAAAGTAACCTGGTGGTAGTAACCAAGATGATAGCTAGAAGAGGCATAATCAATCACTCATAACACTCACTATACCTACAGCATGAAGCATGTAGTAATCAAGTTTTATTTCTAATATTTCTACTTAATTTGCTTTATTGATTAGTTCTGGGCAAAGACGGAAAAATCTGCAGGGGGAAATGGAGCACAGCACTGCGGTCTTCTCAGACAGTGTCCCACAAGGGCGGGGCCTTTCCTGAGGAGCTCTGGGTATGCAACAATTCAGTACGTGGCTGTCCACCAAAGCGCTGACCATCTAAACTCCCTGTTTCTGTAAGAGAAGGTCTGGGTGAACTTCTACGGTGATGATTTTTGCCCAGGAACCTCCCTGTAGCAGTTCTGCTTGCTGCGTACGGTCATCAAGACTCAGAACAGACTTCATCGCCCCTAGCAGCAGGGTCCGTACTGGTACTGAGGAAGAGAACTGATTAAAGAGAATGGGTTAGACCAGGGGTAGAACCTTTTCCTCTGCTGATTATGGTGAGATGGTTCAGGATAAGTCACTTCATCCAGTGTTCTGTTTTGTTTGTCTGTTGTTTTGCATTAGCTAGGTAGGGACAGGTTTCATTTGAACCTTGAAATAAATCCCTGAAAAACAAACAACAAAAAGCAACTCTCAAACAACAAACCATCCCCTATTGAGTCAATCTCTACTTATGGTGCCCTCATCTGTACTCAAGAAGAACTGCATTCCATAGTATCTGTCTCTCTTTTTTTCTAATCAATTCTTCATTGTGTCTTCATTGCAGGTTGCCATGGCAGTTCAGGTTCCCATTCAGTGATTTCTATACTGCAAGTTATTCATTGATATTGGTTACATTCATCATAACAACCCATATTGGTTTCCACTGGGTGATATTTTTTTGGTGGGAAGAGTATTCTTTCAAGATGCCACTGGATGACCTGAATCTTCACCCATATGGCTAACAGCTGACTACCACCAGGGGTCACTCAGTGTAAGCCTGACGCTGGAATTTGGAGCCCAGAGAAGAATGCTTGAGGAGTGTGTGAACAATCCATACATACCAGAGGATGATTTAGAAAGATGATTCTCTTTCTTCATGAGTGCACCATAACCCCAATAAAAAGGACTGTAATGAGGTGATGTTTCTTGATTCTCCTGGGGACCGATGGATAATGTAAAAGGTCTCCACTGTGCAACTCCCCAGATACTGAAGACCCCAAAGTAGAGCAACACTGATAAAGAGCAAGGGATATTTCCTTTGGGGCCCAATAGATTCCCTCTAATAGACCCCTTCAATAGCTAGTGAATCCAATCCTGAGCATCCTCCAAAGAGGACCCAGCTTGTCTCTGTCTTATTCTTGTGCATATTATTATCTCTGTAGGCATATCTCGATAAGACAGGCAGGGTAAATAATCTGCAGGAGAAAACAAGGGAACCGATGATTTCCAAGGGGACATAGGACAGGGGGAGTTTGGGGAAAGAAAGGGGCTGTTAACAAACCCAGGGACAATGGAACAAAATCTATAATCCATGGAGAGGAGGGTGTAGGAGGTCTGGTAGGGTTTGATCAAGGGCAATGTAACTGAAAGGATTTATTGAAACCCAAATGAAGTCTGAGGATGAGAGTTGGACAAGAGGAAAGTAAAATGAAATAGAGGAAAGAACTAGAAGGCAAAGGGCATTTGCAGAGGTCTAAATATGGGCATGTACATATGTAAATATGCTTATATATGATGTTGGGGAAATAGAGGTCTAGTATTATAAGTTTAGTATTAAGGTAGCAAATGGACTCCACTCAAGTACTTCCTCAATGCAAGAACACTTTGTTCTGTTAGATTGGTCTTTTATGATGCTCACCTTCCTGACATGATCACTGAAGACAAAGCGGGTGCATTAGCAAATGTGGTGAAGAAATCTGATGGTGCCTGGCTATCAAAAAATATGATATCTGGGGTTTTAAAGTCTTGAAGATAAACAAGCAGCCATCTAGCCCAGAAGTAACAGAGACCACATGGAAGAAGCACACCAGTGTGTGTGATCATGAGGTGTCCATGGGATCAAGTATCAGGCATCAAAGAACAAAAAATCATTATCACTGTGAATGAGGGGGAGTGCAGATGGGGGTCTCAAAGCCCATGTGTAGGCAATTGGACATCCCTGTACAGAAGGGTCATGGGGAAGAAACAAGCCAGTCAGGGTGCAGTGTAGCAATGATGAACATACAACTTTGCTCCCCTCCTCAACTATCATGATCCCTATTCTACCTTACAAATCCTGGTAGGCAAGAGGATGCACACTGGTACAGAGAGGAACTGGAAACACGGAATTCAGGATAGATGAACCCCTCAGGGCCAATGGTAGGAGTGGTGATACCAGAAGGAGGAAAGGAAGGAGGGGTAGAAAGGGGGAACCTATCACAAGGATCTACATATAACCTCCTCCCTGGGGGACGGACAACATTAAAGTGGGTAAAGAGAGATGTTGGATAGTATAAGACAGGACAAAATAACACTAATTTATAAATTATCAAGAATTCATGAGGGAGGGCGTGGGGAAAGAGGTGAAAAATGAGGAGCTGATATCAAGGGATCAAGTAGGAAGCAAATGTTTTGAGAATGATGGCAGCAAATGTACAAATGTGCTTGACACATGGATGGATGGATGGATGGATTGTGATAAGAGTGTAGGAGACCCCAATAAAATGTTTTTAAAAAGAAAAGAAAAGATCATTAGAGATCTTACAGACATTACAAATAAAATATTAGGAGCAAAAAAGAATGACACCTCACACAATCTTTTCTTTCTAGCAAAATTGGTGTATACATTGTCCTCAGAAAGCCATTGCAGGTTTGTCATTTCTGTCTTCCACTTATATACTTACCATTTGCTTTTATTTTTTTTAACAGAATGTCTTTTTGCCCTCTTGTGTGAAGAGATGTATATTTGATTTCAATGGTTAGAAGACGATTTGGGGGATTTATGATGACAAGTATGGTGAGACAATCAAAGGGACTTTCTAGCCGGAACTATTTGAGAGAAAAAGTCAATTGGTCAGAAAAAGAGTTCAAAAATCACATTCATTTGATGGGGAAAAAGTTTTGAAAATCAATTCCAAGTTTGGTGGATCTGAGATTAAGGAGGCAAAGTATTGACTGGAAACCACTGATGTATGATCAAGAATTTCTAGACGATGAAGAAATTTAGGCTGCGTATTTGAGGGAAGAGAAAAATTGAAGGTGAAATTAGACCCCGTCTGGGGTATCTGGTGCTTTCTTCTTGTTTCTTTGCCACCTTGATTCAATGCAGCACAATCCCAGTGATTCTGCCCTAGATAAATGAATGGAGGCTCTGTTGCTTGCAGCCCATACATGGATCTTCTTTGAAAATGTGTCTTCTCATACCAAAATTCATTCATTCATTCGTTCATTCTCTCTCTCTCTCTCTCTCTCTCTCTCTCTCCCTCCCTTTTGATGGCTCACTTGAAATGATTGTGTGTGGGCTCAGGAATGGAAGAACACAAGGTGGCTGTATTGTTTTATTTCATATTTAAATGAGCAATTTCCTTCTTAATTTCATACCTCTTCAAACCAAAGTCAAAATAACGTAGACCTTGAAAAGAACAGATGCTATTAGCATCAGCAGCTCCTATCTGAATGCCCTTAATGGAGTCATCTCATGCTTCGAATGTGTCCTTTTCATCCCCCAAGGTTTTTTCACACAATGCTCAGACAATGTGCTTTTTCAGAATGTAGAGATGTAAGTGTTGCATGAAAATGAAATTACTAACATTGTCTCTTTTCGATCTTTTACAAATACTGTTTCCCTATTTCAGAGTGTCTCAAGACTTTCTTTTCCTTTGCAATTTTCTTTTGCATTGAACTTACATCCAGTCTGGTTTCTCAGATCCTGGACAGAAATCGTCTTTGTCTGTGGCCACTCTGCTTTGTGTCATGGGAGGTCATTTAAGAGACTGTGAAATCTGGGAGTTAATCTTTAGGATTCATCTAGCTCCAGCCTAGAGAAAATTTCCCAGTGTTCTCCCTCCATCCCGTGAAGAATTCCCAATGCCTTTGTTTGGAAACAACATTTTATTTTGCTGGGAGAAGTTTATTAAGGAAATGGAGACACACCCATTGTGAAGGCACTCTTCCTTGAGGTTAGTGGAAGAACATTAACCAGCCAGTAAATGCAATTTCTGAGAACCTAGCTGCCTCCTTGTTATTATGGTTGTGGTGGGGCAGTAAGTCAATTTTCAACTCACAGCACCCTCCTGGATAAAATAGACTCTTCCCGTGAAATTCCTAAACTGTTATACTTATGGGAATATTACTGAACAATCAGCCCCGTGTTGGATTAACCAAGAAGTAAGGTTGGCACAGGCTTGCTTTGTCATCTCTATACAGAACCATTTCCATTTTCTCACTGCATCAGAGATTCTGCTTCTGGGTCTGACTGGCGTTGTCTCTCCGCAGATGCCACTGCTGATTCTGAGAGAATCAAAGTCAGTTTTAAGACTGATGACCTCTGACAGGGACAGAGGATCCAGTAAGTGGAAGGAGCGTGGGCTGCTTTGTGACGACTTACTAATCTGTACTGAACACTTTCACAGTTATCTTCACAGAGATATGAAACCGCATGCAGCTATTCAGTATAACCTGGTAGGGAAGCACACAACACCTGGGCCAACCTTGCTTTTTGCACAATCAGCCCCCAGTTTAATCATGGCACCACTGGGGTCCTAAGGGCTTCCTAACACAGGAACTGGAAAGGGGATGCAGGGGTGTTGGGCTCTGTTTTGCTCACACTGATTCTGGCAGTGTCACTCAGACTACAGAATAGACCCTTGATTCTTCTTTGATCATTATGGTACCCAACAGACACCTTGTTTTTCTGGGCCATAGCAATATTTTCTTCTCTGTCACCCTGCATCGCTGGAGTCCAGGATCAAGTGCTGCCCCAGGGGAGACGCCTGTCAAGTTGACTCTGGCCAGGAGGGGGTGGGTTTCACTATGAGAGTTTGCTCTCAGCCCCTGTCTACCATGGAGGCTGGCTGAGAAAACTCTGTGAGGTCTGGCTGAGTAAGAACATTTTCTTTCATGGAGCCATTTTTCTCCCCAGTGTAACTTTCAACAAGTGTGCTACAACTTGTCAAATCAACTAATCCACTCTGCAAACCTTACCCCTAGTCAATGTGATTTTTTTATCACGAGAAACTAAAGCTCAGTGTTCCATGGCAACAACCACATCTCCCTTTCTCCTTTCCTCTTATCCCTGATAACCACTAATAAGCTTTGGTCTTTATACCATTACCAGTCCTTGTGTTTTTTTTTAAAATACAATTGTGGAGCGCTCATGGTGGAGTGGTTATTCATTCGGTTGCTAACCACAAGGTCAGCAGTTTGAAACCACCAGATTCGACTTGATGGCAGTGAGTCTGCTTTGGAAAGGCACAGGATATTTACCATTTTGTCCTTGGTTTGCTCTGCTCAGCATCATGCCTTCAAACTCCATCTAAGTTGGAGCATCTTTCAAGACTTATTTTCCTGGTGAAGTCATATTCTATTGTAGGCATGCAACAATGGTGTTTTCCCATTCACCTGTTGAATGGCATTTAGGTTGTTTCTAAGCTTGGAGGGTAGATTAATGACTAGGAGACCCATGGTGATAAGGTGGCCTCTCTTCTTCATGAACATATGTTTCCATACCATGATACCATGCTCAAGTGTTAATGACACATTTCTTCTTGAGAGTCAAAAGGTCGATGGCTTTCTAGTGCTGGTGGTGGGCATTATCATCAAATCTGTGTGAGAGCATCAATAAGAATGGCTCAGACCTATGACTTGGACACCTGGTGATTTGGGGCAGGCATTTTCCAAATATAATTTGCTTGTAGCTAATTCTCCTGTAGCAGGTTAACCTGTTTAGTTACTTAGAGTACATCCGATTTATGTTGGAGCTACTCTAAGAAGCTATCTTACTGTACTCCGAAGTTCACCGCAGCACAGTTCACAATTGCAAGGAGTTGGAAACAACCCAAATTTCCATCCACTGACCAATGGATGAAAAACAAACTGTGGTACAAGGATGCAGTGGAGAACTATGTATCTCTAAAATGCAGTGATAAAGGCATGAGGCACATTGCCACATGAGAAGAACTGCAGGAAATCCTGCTAAGTGAAGTAAGTCAAGCACAAGAGAGCAAGTGCAATATGAGTCCACTGAAATAAGCTTAAAAACTGGGCCATAGGGGAAAAGTTACTATCTATATACATCCCTGGGGTGAGGTCCAGCAACTATGGCAGGGGCCAAATCAAACCAGGGATACATATGGCAGTCAGTTAAATAAGAGGGGGAAAGACGAGAGAGAGAGAGAGAGAGAGAGAGAGAGAGAGAGAGAGAGAGAGAGAGAGAGAGAGAGAGAGAGAGAGAGAGAGACGGAGAGAAGACATGGGTAGGTGGAAGAGCAGGGCTCTAATTCACCCAAGGGGAGGATATTGTTTAGATCTCCAGAGGAGAGGGACAGCGAGACTAGGCTCCAGTCTGATGTACCAAGATGTGAATACAGCATATTGGCACATGTCAGGGAATCAACAGAGAGGTCTGCATGGCTGATTCCAGTCCTGACTATGTGGACACACACCCCTCCTCCCCTCTGAAGAATGTACTTCAGAGGACAGCACTGCAACCACAGCTTGAGGAGAGGGACCCATCAGTTTAGAGCACACAGGAAAAATGAAAAGGGATAGGGAGGGAGATGAGAACATCCTGGCCCACCAAGCCCCAAGGATAGTGTTCTGCTCATGCAGACCATGCACGGGGTTGACCATAGGGCTCGCCGCACCACAGACACAGCATCCTTCCCTGAACCACAATGCTGCGGGAGACAGCACTGGAGACACAGTGTAGGAATAGTGCACAGGCTGGCCCCATCATGCTGGGTTGAGGCACAGGGGGCAGAGTGATGAAACCCCTGGGGAATGTCTAAAATAAACTTGGGAGACAGTGTGTGGCATTCCATCAGTCTAGACTGTCAAACACTCATAAAGGGCAATAAACAGACCTTAAACTACTTAAAGACTTTTTCATTTTTGTTATTGTTTTCTTTTTGTTATTTTGATCTTGTTATCGCTTTCTGCTGTTGTTATTATTTGGTTGATTTTGACTTCCTTTGTTGTTTTATTTGGCTTTGTTGGGTTTTTGCACTTATTAATGTATCTGTCTATCTAATATGTCTATCTAGATAAGATAGGTGGGATAAATAATTCAGAGATGAAAAAAATAGGATCAATGATTCTGTGGGCATATAGGAAAAGGGGAGAGAGGAGAAAGGAAGTGGGTGGGGGAACCAATGCAGGGACATGGGAATAACAAGTGAAATAAAAAATCAATGAAAGGAAGGTCATAGGATGCCTAGTGGAGCTCAATCAAGGACAATGTAGCAGCAAGAAATTACTAAACCTGAATGAAGGAAAAGAGGAAAGAACCAGGAGGCAAAGGACATTTATAGAGGCTTAAATACAGGCATATATATGAATAATATTATGTACTCATATCTATGTGTTAAGAATTAAGGTAGAAGATGGACATTGGCTCTCAACTCAAGTACTCCTTCAAAGCAAGAATACTTTGTTTTAATGATCCAGCACTCTATGACTCACACCTTCAGGACACAATTGCTGAAGACAAATGGTTGCATAAGCAAATGTAGTGAAGTAAGCTGATGGTGCCCTGCTATCAACAGATATAGCACCTGGGGTCTTAAAGGATTGAAGATTAACAAGCAGCCATCTAGCTCAGAAGCAACAAAACTCACATGGAAGAAGCACACCAGACTGTGTGATTGTGAGGTATCAATGGAATCAGGTATCAGGTATGTAAGACCCAGAATAAAGAATATACCCAAGGTGAATGGGGGCAAGGGGCATAGAGTGGACACCCAATGCTCATCTGTAGACAGTTGAACATCCTCTTACAGAGAGGTCACAGGGAAGAGATGAACCAGTCAGGGTGCAGTATAGCACTGATGAAACACAAAACTTTCCTCTAGCTCTTTTGTGCTTCCTTCACCCCACTATTATGGCCTCAATACTGCCTTACAAATTGAATTACACCAGAGCATACACATTGTTACAGATAAGAGCCTGCAACACTGGGAATCCAGGATAGACAAACTCCTCAGGGCCAACAATGAAAGTAGATACCAGGATGATTGGAGTGGGGTGGAAGGAGAAAAGGGGAATTAATCAATCAATCACAGGCTCAAGTTAGCACCCTCTCCCAGGGGGATGAGTAATGGAAAAGTGGGTGAAAGGCAACAGAGGACGATGTAAGATGTGGAAAAACATAATCTATAACTTATCAAGGAAGGGCTTATGAGGGAGGGCAGGTGGGCTGGGGAGGGGAAGGAAAGAAATGGGGAACTGATATTAGGGGTTCAAGGTGGAAGATAATGTTCTGAAAATGATGATGGCGGCATATATGCAAATGTGCTGAGATCCTGGAGGAATGTATGGATTGGGATAGAGATGTAAAAGTCCTCAGTAAAAGCATTTTTTTTTAAAAAAAAGAAGCTATCTTCCTTAAAATTAGATGTCCTTTGAGTACAATGAGAACTTTTATTTATTTGTTTTTAGTAACCATTTCATTGGGGGCCTCTTGCAAATCTTATAACAACCCATCATTTGATTGTGTTAAGTCCACTTGTACCTATGTTGTCATCAACATTCCAAAACATTTTCTTCCCACTTGAGCTCTTCGTATCAGGTCCTCTTTTTTTCCTCACCCCCCACCAATGAGAACTTCGAAATGGTTTAAAGGAGTACTTTGTACACCTGCTTTTAAAAATTCTCCAGGATACAAGACCTATTTACAAACTGTCTGCTACAGAACTTAGGGTCCTTCTGTTTGTGTGGACCTGGTATTGTTTGCTGAGAGACTTTGATCCTTCTTGTCAACCCTGTCCACTCCACCCCACATGGCTTCGCAGGCTCACCTTAGGGACAAGCATAGATGCTTCCTTTTATTGCATGCTGGGTACCAAAGACTCAATTCTGACTCACAGCAACCCTGAGTAAAAGTGCCCCTTGGGTAATCTTAATGGAAACAGATCGCAAGAGATCTTCCTCTCATGGGGTTTCTGAGGAAGATAGCACCATTAACCTTTGGAACAGTAGTTACTTAACCTTCTACTGACAAAGACTTTAAATCCAGTCTTTTCTTTGTTGATGTACAAAAATAAATCACACCTTAATTGGAAATATTGGCTCTTTGCAAATCCTTCCCAAGGAGTTTTTCCCGTTAGTTTAGCTACCAGGACTCAGTCTAGCATCTGGTAGAGACCATGTTTTCAAGATGGAGGCAATTCTGTTTATGGCTTCCCTCTGCTTGATATTCTAAATTTTACTTTGGGGCAAAGTCAGACCACCAGAGATCCTCACACTTTCACGATCAGACCATCAGTTCGGATTTTACGCAACAAAACCAGACCATATTTACCTGTTCCCCACCATGCAGTGTCCCAGGACCATTGTCAGATTGGTGCTCTGGGACATTTGCCATGGGGCAGTGCTGTGGAGGCTCTCCTGATCCCACCCCCACCCCCCAAAGTGTGTCCTTCAGCAAGATGTAGAATGCAGCTCACCAAACCTGAGGAAACAGAGCTTGCCCTCAGCACTTGTTACTGTTTGTCTTTGGGCTATTAGCAATATTATCACTCATTATATCCCAAATTTATATTTTGCTGAGCTCTTTTCAAGGAAGACCAGTAACAGGCCTCCTGAGAAGATCTTCCTGTGCCTCAGCTCTTTCTGGCCTGGGGACCTCACTGGCACAGCACTGGATGTGAGTGGTCCTTCGGGAGCAGAGAGGAGGCACAGCGCTAGGTGGGCCTGGGAACTGGGCTGCTAACAGCTGCTTCATTGGCAAGAAATGAGGCAACCTGCTCCCAGAAAGCTGGGTTGCCTCAGCAGCCACACCTATCCAGCAATGGTGGCCACAGCACATTGACAAGAAACTGTGAGACGTTCAGGCCAGATGTAGAAGAGGACGTGAAATAAGGGATATCATGGCTGATGCCAGCTCAATCTTGGCTCAAAATAGAGAATGCCAGAAAGATATTTAATGTATCGCATTGAGTATGTAAGGCATTTACCTGTGTGGACTGTAATAAACTGTGATCACCTTGAGAAGAAGGGAATTCAGGAACTCTTCATTGTGCTCATTCCGGACTTGCATGTGGATCAAGAGGCAGCTCTGGGGACAGAACAAGGGAACACTGTATGCTCTGAAATTGGGAAAGGTGTGTGTTGAGGTTTTATCCTCCCTTACTTGTTTAATTTATGTGCTGAACAAATCATCAGAGAATCTGAATTACATGAAGAAAACTGCAACATCAGGATGTGAGAGAGGCACATTAACAACCTGCAGTGTGCAGCTGATGCCACTTTGCTTGCTGAAAGTGAGGAGGAATCAAGACACTTTCTGATGAAGATCGAGGATTGCAGCCTTCAGTATGGATTATAATTCAAGGTAATGAAGACCCATATCCTAACAACTGGACCAATAGGTAACACAATGATAAATGGAAGTTGTCAAGGATTTTGTCTTGCTTAGACCTACATCAATGCTCATGGAAGTAGCATTCAAGAGATCAAAAGATGAGTTGCATGATGTGAATTTGCTGCACAAGACCTCTTGAGAGAATAAAAGGGCAAGCATGTTACTTTGAGGACTAAGGTATGCCTGATCCAAACCATGGTTTTCTCCACTGTTTCATATGCATGTGAAAGTTGGACAGTGAATGAGGAAGACTGAAGAAGAATTAAGAGGCATTGGAATGGTGGTGCTGCAGAAACATACTGGCAGGCCTGTGGGCTGTTCATAGGACAAACAGATCTGTATTGGAAGAAGTCAGGCCAGAGTGCTCCTTACAGGCAGGGATGGCAAGAGTTTGTCTTACATCCTTTGGGCATGTTGTCAAGAGAAACCACTCCCTGGAGAAGGACATCATGTTTGGCAAAGTGGAGGGGTGGGGAAGAGAGGAAGGGCCTCGATGAGATGGAGCGGCACCATGGCTACCTCATGGGCTCAGGCACGGGAACAATCATGAGGCTGGCACAGGGCCACATGGTACTTCGTTCTGTTGCCCACAGGGTGATTGTGGGTCAGAGCTGACCTGATGGCACCTAACAACAATAATAACATGAATATCTCGGTTTTCTGGTGCATCTAGAAGTTCTGTGGACAGGAGAGGAGGGTCTGTGGAGCGTGCAGCTGCAGGAGGACATAGTATGAGAACGAAAACCCGTTGTTAGAAAACTGGGGCCCACAGATATACTCCCCACGTAGGATGGTTACAAACTATGGATTTGTGTGTGTGTGTGTGTGTAATCAAAATGCAGTCTCTGCAAAGTGCAATAAAGTGAAGCTTCATCGAATGAGGGGGATCATACTCCCCTGCTCTCTTCTACCTGTCTCTGAAAGCTGACTCGAACCCAATGTGTGTGTGTGTGTGTGTGTGTGTGAGAGAGAGAGAGACAGACAGAGAGAGACAGACAGAGAGAAAGAGACAGAGAGAGAGACAGAGAGAGAGAGACAGACAGAGAGAGAGAGAGAGACAGAGAGAGAGAGAGAGCTCTGAAGTGTGAAGTGGAACTTTCAGGAATTCATGAAGAATGAATAGATTGCTCTCTTGGGACCCAGAGAAGCTGCAACAGGAAAGATGATGCTGATCTTGAGGCACGTGGGTAGGAGTTAGTGGGTCATTGCAGAGAAAACAGATGCCAGGAGAAGCTGAGTCAGCATCAAATGAAGACACCGCTGAAGCAAAGGTTGGCCTAGTGACTTGTGGGCAATCACTGGCTGTGCCAAGTGAGACAGACCTTGGCCATGCTATCAAAGCCCTCAGCGGAAGTTCTCAGCTCCTGCCCAAGCATTAGGATGTGTGATCCTGACCTGCAGGGGTCTGCTGTGTCTTCCTAAGCTCCTCCTGCTTCCTTTGAAAAGGTCTCCTCCTGACCTTGGTGGCACTACCTCCTGTCACTCAGCTGTCGTGGGGGAGGAGTTCCTGCCACATCTATTTCACTCACCCAACAAATCCTTGCTCTAAATCCACGTGGCCAGTACTCACCTTTGCTGCTTCCCTGATCGCCCAGTGCCCCAGTGGAAGGGGCTCAGGACTGCCATCTAATTATTGTGCAGGTTGAAGACAACCCCACAGAGTAGCTCCCCATGACCCGGCACCACGGCCTTGCTGCTATGCCTTCACTGCTCAGTGCTTATATGGCCTTTTCAAGACCAGAGTGGGGAATCACAGAAAAATCTTATTGGTTTTATGGGAGAGGGAACACATTTCATTTATTTAATTGAAGTGGCCTTCTTTTCCCTTTCTGATTCAACCTACCACCACTATCTGCTCCATGTTCCAGAACCATGTTTCTGAATGTCTCGGCTACAGCGTGCCATCTTTCCTTGACTCCTGTTTCCCATATGTTACAGTCTGGGCACAGTTTGATTTAGGGTTTGCAAACTGTCCCAATTTGGATCCAATTTCATTCATATTCTTCTTTCCTAATAGTACTGCCACTGCCTTTGCGCACGCGCACATACACACACACACACACACACATTATGATCATCCCTAAACCAAACTTCACTGCCATAGAATTGAATCCAACCAATGATGACCCTACATAGGTCCTCTCAGACTAAATCTTTCTGGAAGGAGACAGCCTCATCTTACTCTTGCTGGTGGATCTGAACTACCAAGCTTGCAATGAGCAGCTGAGTGCCTGACCCTATGCAACAATCTCATGAGCATACTAATAATCCTTTTCACATGAGTCATGATGGCACAGTAATTACATGTTGGATTGCTAATTCCAAGGTCAGCAGTTTGAAACCACCAGTTGCTTCTTGGGAGAAAAACTGGATTTTCTTCTCCTGAAAAGAGTTACAGTCTCTGAAACTCATAGATATTGTTTGACCCGGACCTACTGGGTCTCCGTCAGTCAAAATCAACTCCATGGCAGTGAAGTTCTTTTCACAAACCACTCCCTTTGTTCACACTACTATGTCCATGTCTCATGTGAGTGTTTGCTTCAGATGTGTTGTGATACAGCTCTGAAGTACGCATCATCAGGGTCCTGGTGGGAAGGCTGGCTGTCTTGGTGGTGAGCCAGGGAGTGAAGCCTAACTCACCGTGGCCACATCTGGCAGAGTAGAAGGTTCTATTGGGTTTTCTCAATTGTAACCTTCAGAGCAGATTTCTAAGTCTTGTCTTGGTTGGGCAGGTTTCTGGGGAGTTTCCCTCAAGGGGGAAAAAAAGACATGAGGGTTGTTGATTGACCTCTTCCAATGAGGGTGAGTAGGCAGGATCCCTTTCCATCGACATCCACTCAAGCTGTCTCCTATGAAGCAGAAACCTCCTCCTCTCACCTCCTCTCAGCAGTCGATTGCCCCTTCTGATACTGACTGTTCTGCACCACAGCACTCTTAACTCTCTGCTCTTTGCTGGGCTCCATAGCCCATTGCAATCGCCACACAGAGCACACCACGCATCCCGGCTCATCAGGGAAGCAACAGGCTGTAGTCCATGCTGAGTTTCTTGGAAAGACCAGCAAGAGAAGAACTGAGAGTGCATTGGTAAAGAGCATGGCTGCTAAGCAAAAGGTGGGTGGTTCAACTCCCCCCCTCCACCAGGGGCTCTACAGAGAACAGATCTTGTGGTCTTCTGTCAAGAAAACAGCCAAGAAAGTTTTATGGGTCAGATGTGTTCTGTGACACACAGCAACATCACCAGGGGACCCAACTCAGGTATTCTCTCTCTGCGTATCCTTCTATGATACTTATGATTCAATGTAAGTTTTCATCTCTGCGTGGTTCTGATTCTCACTGCCCAAACCTTGGTCCCCATAGTTTGCTCCCTTGTGGTTTCCTGTGTACGATGTGTGCTCAGGGTCTGGGGATCTCAGCTTGTTGAAGTGACTTGTGAGCAGTCCTCACCCCTGTGTCATAGTCCCTATGGGACACAGCAGTGTGTGTCAAAGAAAAATATCAACACATTTCATGCATCCACAAACACAGGCCCCCCCAAACCACTGTGCAGGTGATTCACCCTCATGGTGCCCATGTGTTACACAGGAGAACTGACCGTCCTGTGCGCTTTGCTTGGCTGTAATAGTTTGAACATGTGCTTTACTGTTGTTGCCGCTGGGAACCCAGACAGCGACACCAACTTGGTCCTGCGTACACAATGCAACGACTTTGATCACACCCTTGGAGTCGTCCAACTCATTCTCACTCTCTTCTGAGAAGTCGCTCCTTTCCTGTGGATGGAAACTCTCTGCCCCTAAGCTCCCCATCTAATTGTTCACGTGGTTGTTGTCAATCTACGCCCCCAGGGATAGCTCTTGAAAGAGCATCATGTGCAAGATCAACCTTCTTTTCTGTCTTGTTTTGGTGATGCCCCCGGGTTCTGGCTCACTGGGACCGTGTGCACATCAGCATACAACTAGTCCTGGGACATCCTCAAGGATGGTCTTCTGTGGCAGCCACTCTGTCAATCCATCTGAGGGGAGCCTTCCTCCTTTTCCTGGCTCTTTCCTTTGACCATGCGTGATGCCCTTCCCGATAATGAGTCCTATGGATTTGAGAGAAAGAATTGCTTGCCGTGCTCGCTTCTCAGGAGCAGTCTAGTTGTACTTTCCAAAGGAATGTTTGTTGGTTCTTTTGGCAGTCTGTGGAACTTTCAAAATTCTTCTCCAGCAACACAGTTCAAATGCACCAATTTTTTAGTCTGCCTCAGTCAATGTCCAGCATTCATATGCATATGTGATGATTGAAAATACCATGACTTGTCTCAGGTGCCCCTCAGTCCTCAAAGTAACATCCTTGCTTTTTTCAACACTCTGAGGAGGTCCAGTGCAGCAGATGTTCCCAATGCAACAGACATGTCCTTTGCCCTCGTGACTGCTGCTCCCATTCTTTCCTAGTCACCTTAACCCCTGGCTATAAAGCTTACCAGAGTATACATCAAGCCTTTCTGCAGTGTTTCCTCTAGGAAGTGATCCAAAGGGCTACATTAAACCACAGTAGGTTGGGAGAGGAACCCAAACGAAATGCCACTCAGGGACTTTACAGACATGCGCATACACCCGTAAACACGTAGCTGCCATACCCTTGAGGAAGAATGCTTGCAAGCAAAGGACAGCCAATAATCTTGCAGCTAAAATTTCCTAGGACTTCCCTTCCTCCTCCTGGTGCCGATATCTGGTCCTATCAGATGCAGTATAACTGGGAATATGAGCCGAGTCTTACTCAGACATCACTGATCTTTTACCAAGTTAGGCTTTAAAGGACACCAGAGATCTTTATGCAGATCTTTTGTTTCCTGATGCTATTTCAGTGAGCTTTTGTTTTGGAAATATCTGCTTAAACATCCCCAACACAGGTAATTTAGATTGTTTTGTAAGCCATGCACTCAGCGGTGGCAGCAGGAGAAAACCGACAGGACAATGGACTGAAATGCTGCTCAGTCTGGTATCATCTTCATCGTTGGACCCTGGTGATCCATAGGGATGTCCTTGGCTGATATCCTACCATGGAGTCCCAGGCCTTGTGCCCAGTCTATCTTAGTCTGGAAGCCCCAGTGAGGGGATGACAGACAGGGGCCACTTGGCAGGAAGTCCCTTGGCTGGGACCCAAACCTGAATCTCCTGCATAAACTATAACAAAAGGAACAACAGCAGCACCACACCAAACTCATTGCACACCCCTGGTGGATTTCTGAGGACTGCAGTTCTTCATGGGTGCAGAATGTTTGGTCTTTCTCCCATGGAGCAGCTAACCATGATTGTGAGAGGCTTTGAACCGTAGTCGAATGGTAAGTGAGAAGTCTACTATCATGTCACCGCTGCTTCACTCACAAGGTTGATGAATGGGTTCCTTCTCCTGACTTTGCTTTGATCTGTGACTTGAGAAGCTGTGCACAGCCCTTGTGCTTTTCTGATAAGTTCTGAGAGGATATTGCGAGCAGGACACTGAGACGAATGGAAGGACTGGCATCCAAGGCAGACGCAAAACGAGGACTTTAGTCTGTGCACACACCTTGGTCGTTTGTACCCAAATGCTGTAAGATGGGAAGAAATTCACTGCCTTTAAAATGTTTTATTTTAATATTTAAGACAGAATTTTATTGGGGACTCTTACAGCTCTTATAACGTTCCCTACATCAATTGTATCAAGCACACTTGTACATTTGTTGCCATTGTCCTTCTCAAAAACATTTCTTTCTACTTGAGCCTTTGGTATTAGCTCTTCTTTTAATTCCCGGCCTCTCCCCTCCCACTCTTGTGAAATTACAAATTTTTATTTTCATATCACACACCATCGCCCTTCGCCCATGTTTCTGTTTAATCCCCATCCTCTGACCTGTCTTTCCTTTGAAGAGAGGCTCTTTTCCCTCCTCAGAAAGGAGCCCTGATGATATGCTGGCTGAGGTATTGAGCTGCAAACCATGAGCTCAGCGGTTTGGACCCACCAGTCACTCTGTGGGAGAGAGACCAGGCCTTCTAATTCTGTAAAGAGTTACAGCCTTGGACACCCACAGGGGCAGTTCAATCCTGCCCTGGAGGGTGGTTATGAGCCCGAACCAACTCAATGGGAGTGAACTTTTTAATTTATTTTGGGTCTTTCTCTGGTAGGGCATGGGGGGGAGGGTCATTGGTGGGAGGCATGTCTGGGGAGGTGAGGGCAGCTACGTGAGCCAAGATGCCTACGTTTAGACCTCAGATTCACCTGGACCACCTCAGCTGCCACTCGGGATATAGCTGACTCTTGGTTTATGGAACTTCTCCAATTGGAATTGTTACTGAAAGTGCTGCTTAACTATACCGGCACATTTACCTTCCCTGACCGCCTCTGGTTTGACATGTGTTTACCTCTTCTCATTTATCTCTTCTCATTGTGTTCCTCACACCCGGTTGTTGGCTCCTCTCATCATTCTGAGTGCGCAGAACCCCGACTGAGCTAAAAGGGATGTGCTAACGCCCGCGGCCTTGAATGAACTGCATTGCAGCATGAGCACTAATCCAGGATTGCTCTCCACTCACTGTGCAGAAGCAGGAGGGATCAGGGCCCACTATCCTGTGGTCTTCCTATGGGTGTGGCTAGAGCCTCTGGGCCTGCCCTGTGCACTGGAAGCCCCTCCAGCTTTGTGGTTTTGTATCCTCCTCGTGGTTCATGCTGTGTCATTTGTACCTTATCTCAAAAGAGGAAACTGAGGTTCAGAGAGAGACTATTGGGCGTCTGCTAGACATTCATGCAGCATACAGTCTTGATGTATTATTTTTCAATTGTGTGACTATGGCTATTTTTCATTCTAATCCATCATCAAGTACATTTTCTGGAACGATCTTTTCAGTCCTGAGTTTGAGCCACTGAAAGCTGTTCCTTGGAGGGTAGACAGGGGTTTCTTCTTTTCTTTTTATTTCTCTTTCTAAAGACTTGTTCAACTCCTGAGCTGCCAATTTCAGCCTTCTATCCTCAAGTGCCCCAGAGGACAAATCGGAGACCATTGGATTCTCCCATTTTTTTCTCCGTGTCATGACATCTGTTGAGCTGTGCCACCTCTTCGCTGTAAGATCCAGGCTTCCTTTGAGTCCCAGAGCAGGCCTTCCAAAGTGATTTTGTCCCCCAAATTGCTGTTGTTTGAATGCACTCAGCCGAACTCACCATGCAGGGAGTGCACAGGTCATTTGTGGACGGTGCAGGCTTTGTGTTTCTGTGTCTTAAGAGAACGACAAGCAGAGTGACTGGTATGAATTCTCTTGTGGGAGATGACAGTAATTGCACGGAGGGACTCAGAATCGTGATTACTAGAAGAAGTGGATGCGGAGATGGCAGACTAGACCACACTCACACCCCCAAACACACTCACATGCTTACACACATGTACATACAGAGCACTTAGTGAGAATCTCTATGGCTCTTACTCCTCTGGGGTTACTTTGTAGGAAATTAACCACTACACATGGACTTTTAAAAAGTAACCCTCCTAAGAAAGAAAAATTAAAATAAAAACAGCCCTCCTGTGATGCTTTTATCTTTTTTCAAGCAGTGTTCAGAATATACATATTTTACACTATTTTAAAGAGTCATATTTACAAACCACAAATATTTTCTGAATTGCCTTTGGCGGGTTACACATGTGACATCATCCAAGCACACTGAATAAGGGATAGCGAAGCCTTACAGGAGGAGGCCTGCTAGCACTGTTGGGTAAGCGTTGGGCTGTGAAGTGCAAGGTTGGAAGTTCAAGCCCACCGTGCCTGTGAGGGGGAAAAACTAGAATCCCCGCTCCTGTACAGCTTGACAGCCTTGACACCCCAATAGAGGGTGCTGTGCATCAGGGTGAATTCAAAGGCAGGTCGTTTCAGGCCCTACTCAGGAGTTTTACTCGGGGTTGTGCTTGAATACTTGACTAGCAACAGGAAGGTGGTTGCTTTGAACGCACCAGGTGATTCTTCTCAGGCCACCCATAAGCACTTTCCCGTGTCCTCCTCCTTCTAACTGCCGTTGATCTGGTCTCCCCCACCGTGCCACTCTGATTGCCAGCGGGGGCTGGGGTGGCGGCGTCCGTGCTGGCTCCAGTCCTGATCCCAGTGCCAGACCTCCATGTCTGCCTTCTCTGGGGCTGGTCACCTCCAGGAGCAACCCTGGAGCTGGTTGCCCCTCCCGGGTCGCCAACATATCTAGGTGGGTGTGCAGGGCGCTGCCCAGGCCCCTTTAGACCCGTTTCCTGCCTCCTCGGGTGCAGCGCCGACCACTAACTCAGTGCTTTACTCACCACAAACCAGCATTTTTTCAGTCCTTTATTCCTGTACCAAAGGCCAGGGGCATCGACTCCTTTAGTTCTTTATTATCACTGAATTTGCAACCTTCAGAGCCGGGAGCCAACACCCCGCACATCACGACCACCTCACTGCCAGTCTTCTCTGCCAGGGGCTTGATGAGTGCTGGCTCACTGAATTCTTACAAGAATCGGGTACGACAGGCAATATTTTTGCCCTACTTTTCTAATGAAAGGGGAGGGGAACTCATGAATAAATTTGAGTTTATGTTTTTTTTTTCCTAATAGAAATAAGTTCTCTCAATCATTTGGGTCTACATTAGATGCCTGACCTGTGCCAAGACAATGCCACATGGAGTTCGGCTATCTGTAAAGCTGCATTGCTCTCCATCTTCCCAGGAAGTACAGCACCCAGTGTAGCAAGGCTCCCATGAGAGGCGCGGCCTGGGAGCGCACTCTTTTAGTGGCCCGGGCCACACACTCCAGCCTGACTCCAGGACAGGCAGCAGAAATGTAGCCAGACAGGCTCTTCCTGGGAGGGCCTGTGCAGCATGGAAATAATGGCTGTTCCATGTAGACATCCCCAGTATTTCTTTCCTTATGCTTTTTTTAAAAAGTGTTTTTGCTGTTCTGTAGCGAATGTCTTATTTACTGGACTAAGAAACCAATCGATCTGTAGTCTCTCCCATTGTGTATGGGGACATTGAGTCAGCACAGAGCAGAGGATCCAGGAATTTATAAAGGGAGTCAATTTTAGCCATAAGATTCGATGGTGGGAATAAAGTCTTAGAACACATTTGGGTTCCCAGACAAAATAATGACTTCTTTATCCATGGTTGCACTTCTGAGATCAGCAGTTTGAAGCCATCAGTCCCTCCATGGCAGAAAGACAAAGCTTGTACTCCCATAAAGAGCTAGAGACTGGGAAGTCCACAGGGCAGTCCTTTGGGTCATAATGAATCAGATTCTACTTGCTGTAGGTGAGCTTGAAGTTTAAAAATTCTAATTAGTCATCTGGCAGAGAAAAAATTTCAATTACCATAAGCATGAAGTGCTTTATTCATGAAAAACAAAATAAAAGAACAAAAATGTTGACACTGAAAACTAGGTTCCCATTTAATAATTTCTGTTGAGATTTTTTTGGTGACATTGGTGACATTTCTCAGCATGTCTCCTTCCTCATTAATCCATTTTGGTGGTACCTTTCCAATCATATTATTTCTTCTCCCCTTGACTTCTCTGCTTTTGAGTCAACACTGACCATCTGATTTTATATCATCAATTTTCTTGCTTTTTCTTGTCTATCATAACCACAGAAAATTTTGTTTATTTTATGAGTCAGTCTGTTATTTAGCTAAAGGTGCCTCAGGGAATGATTTTGGTTAAAGATTTAAAGGGCATTTCAGGACATTCATCTGAACAGCCTCAACAGG
>PVJH01031000.1:0-24204 GCA_004026705.1 Nesogale talazaci
TACTTTCTGTTCCTGAGTAATCTCTGCTTGTTAGATTCAACAAGACATTTGTGATCGGCTCTTTTCCTGGGCACAGCCACCTGGCAGTTAATTTTTGACTAGTACAAGTAGACTATAGTTTTCTGTACTTTTCCACTACTGACGGCCTACCTGGAAAATGGCGTCGCTGTTGCTTTGCCTTTGGTTCGACCGTAACAATAGTAGTTGAGCACAGGACTACGGCCCACTGGGTTGGAGGTTTTAATCCAGCAGCAAGGCTGAGCCTCCTACTCCCACCACCAGAGGGCAGTGATGCCCCCCAAAACAAAAAAGCATTATTCACCTTGCCTCTCAGATGCAAGGATTCATATTCTTATACTCATCTGGAAGTATTTTTTAAATAATGTCACAATTTCATACAGACTCAAGCAACTATTGTTCTACCATTAAATGAATGAAAGGAGAAAAACAAATAATACTGAAAAAATTATATGCCTGAGAAAAGAAATAGCTGTCTTTGAAAATTAAGCAAAACATTATATAAATACAATGGGTAATGATTTAAACTTAAAACTCAAAAAATAACTTGAGCAGCAGATAAAACACAAAGAAAACCAGAATTAGTAAACTGAAAGAGATATCCAAGGTTTTCCGTCTCCTCAGGAGGAATAAAAAGAAATTAAGTTATTTTTTAAAGCTTGGAAAATAATCAGGTCTCAAAAAAAGGAGGGCATAAAATGTATCTGATAGTAGTTCCAGAAAGATCTATTAATCTGTCTGTTCATTAATTGAAGGAATGATTGGTGAACAATATTCAGAGAAATAACTTCTAAGAGTTTTTCCAGAATTAATAAATATATTGGTCTTTGAGTTTAAGGACACCAAAATTTAGCCAGTGTAAGTAAAATGAATTGACATTTAGCTATAAATACTATTACAGAATAACTCAGGCTGAAAATATTTAAAGCTCACTATAAGATAAGACTTATTTTAAATAATATGGACTGTACTCTAGAAGCTTTATTGTTTTGTTTTTCACATGTAGGTCTATAATTCATAGTAGATAACTTTCGTGTATAGTATGAGGTAGATATCATTGTTACCTTTATTCAAATAGATATCCAATTGGACCTGTATCATTAATTGAAAAATGAAATCGTTTTCCATTTTATCATGAATCAAATGACTATATATGTGCAAATTTCTCTACTTTGATCAACTGACCTACATGCTCATGTGGAATTGATTATGTTTATGATAGAAAGCTCTATTAATGGACCACTGGATAACACATAACAAAGGGACTCTGCAGAAATCAGCACCGAGAGTCACTAAGAGGGAAATTCCCAGGGCCAGGTCACAGGAGGAGCATCATAAAGCTAAGTAGCCACTGATAATGGTTTAGAAGACCTGTGGGTTTACCATTGTAGAGGCCAGCTAAAACTTAACCTTAAACTTGCCACAGTCTTGACCAGATCTGGGCTCCTTCAGCCAGCCCAAAAGCTTTATCTCAACACAGCCTCAGCTTGTCTTTGCCTTGGGCAGGGTGAAAGGCCCTCCAGTCCCGCAGTCTGGTGATTGGGCACAGGTATATTGTTACTTTTGTTTCTCTCTCTTTCCCCATTCGCCTGAGTCTCAGTTAACTGGGGACACGGTACAAAGCCCTCCAGCCACACAGTCAGCAGATGGGGCCTCACCTCTATTACTACTTTGGCTTCTCTTCTCTTCTCTTCTCCCCACCAGACAGTCTCAGCGGGCTCAGTTGTTGGATTTTGTTCACTACCCTTTTCTCTCGCACACACTGCAGAACTCCAGGTCACTCTCCTTAGCCTAGGGCAGTTATTTCTGCCCTCCACCCAGCTGGGGAAGCTCCACCCTCTGCGGCAAAACTCGAAGGTAGGGAAAGCCTGCCCACTTTTCTCCAGGGGGAACTCTGCCCACCGCTCTCTGCAGATTAACACAGAACTGGAAAAATGCCACCTGCCCGCCTGACCTCTGTAGCTTAAAACACAGCACGGGAAAGCACACACACCGTCTTCCAAGAGAAGTCGCAACTTACCACTAGCCCTCTACAGCATGAAACGCAGCTAAGGAATGCTTTTGAGGGGGAATCCTGCCCACGTGGCTACGGAAGATCCTTCCCATCCACTGTGGACTCATGTGACTGAGGGGATTTCCTCCCACGTGCCATAGTTCCTCGCATGAAAGACAAGGAAAAACTCAAACGGTACATTAAAAAAAACTCATTCCTACAAAAGATCCTTGCTGACCCAGTATGAGCAAAGTACAGCACCCACTGAGCACAAATAAGACAGAACCACATAGAACAACCTCACACCAAGGGCAATAATGAGAAAACAGTCCTGAAAATAGGAATGGATTGCAGGTGGAAAGAGGTCAAGAGTGAAACACACACACATGCACAACACACTGATAATAGAGGGAGGTAGGAAAACACCCAACACAAAAGGTATAAAATGGAATCAAAGAGTCCACATGTGGACGTAATAACCCTGAATAGCAATAGACTGAACTCAGGCATTAAGAGCCTGGGGCTAGCAGACTGGTTTAAAACACAAACCTGTCAATCTGGTGCCTACAAGTGAAACATCTCAAGTTTACAGACAAAAATAGGCTGAGAATCAAAGTCTAGAGGAAAACATACAAAGAAAATGTCAATTCAAAAAATCAAGGGTTGCAATCCTAATTTTGTATAAAATTGAACTCAATGTGCAAACCATAAAAGGAGTTGAGGAGGGATACTATATAATGCTTCAGGAAAAAGTAGACCAAAGATGACTAACCATTTTAAACATATATTCCCAGAACAATAGAGCTGCGGAATACACCAGACAATTCAAAAGATAAAAAAGGAAATCATGTGCTCAACAATTATATTAAGTGATTTCAATACACCACTCTCTGAGAAAGACAGATCACAGGGAAAGAAACTCAACACAAAGTCTAGAGATCTAAGCACTACAATTACACAATTTGACCTGATAGATATTTGCATAACCCTACACCCAAATACAAAAAAAAAATCACATTCTTTTCAAGCCCAAATGGCACATATTTGAAGATAGCTCACACACTGGGGCATAAGGCAAATCTGCATAAATTTCAGTACACTGATGTCATACAGATATCTCTCTCTCTTCTCTCTCTCTCTCTCTCTCTCTCTCTCTCTCTCTCTCTTTCAACAATTGTGCCATAGGATTAGAAATCAACAAAAGGAAGATAAAAAAAGAACAAACAATTGAGGAATGAATAACTTTTGCAAAAGGAGTGCATACTGGCTGAGATCAGAGATGAAATTAGAAAATTTCTAGAAACCAACAAAAATAAGAATATGAGGTATCAAAACAGCAAAGACAGCTATCAGAGGAACTTTCTTAGCAATACATGCACACATGAAAAAGGAAGCCAGACTTATGATTGATATGCTGACACAAAATTTATGGCAACTAGAACAGAGTCAACAGGACAATCCTACAAATAGCAAAATAAAAATAATAAAAAATCAGGGTTGGAATTTAGGAGAGGGAAAATAAGAAAACTATGGAGAAATTAATGCTGATAAAAGTTGACTCTTTGAGAGGATAAACAGAATCAACAAACCGCTAGCAAACATAGAAAGAAAGGAGGGGACAAGTTTCAATAGCAAGGATAAGGGATGACAGAAGAGTGATCATAACCGACCCTAGTAAATCAAAAGGATAATTACATGGTACTACAAAGGACCGTATGTCAATAAATTTAAAAACTTGGAAGACATTGACAAATTCTGGGGGGGGGATCCCTCCCTAGACTATTCCTGATGGACATAAAGAATCTCAAAACACCAATGGCCCTATTACTAAAATCTATAATGCTCTGCTAGCTTCCAAAAGAAAAAACTAATTGCTCACTGAGGAGGTGGGAAAAGTACCTGAACAGAAGTTTCACAGAGGCAGAAATCTGAATGACCAATAAACATATGAGAAAGTGTTTCTGATCATTAGCCATAAGAGAACTACAAATTAAAATAACTATGAAATACCACCTAACACCCTCAAACATAGGTAAATTCAAAAAATCAGAAGAAAGCAACACGTGTTGGAGGGGCTATGGCAAAACAGGAATTCTCATCCACTCCTGGTGAACCTATAGGTATGAACAACCACTATGAAAATTGACTTGGCAATATCTAAAACAGGTGCAAATTTTGCAACCATACCTAAACCAACAATCCCCTACCAGGCATATAAACAGAAGAGGCAAGAAACAAACCACAGCCTTGCATCTGTACTCCAATGTTGATTGCAGCAAAATTCACAATGCAATGAGTTGGAAAAAAACAAATTTCCATCAACAAATGAATGGATTAAAAAATGGTGGTACATAATTACAATAGAGTACTACACATATCGAAAAAGCAATGATTATTGTGTGAAGCACATAGCCACATGGGATGAGTTGGGGGAAATTAAGTAGAAGTGAGAATATAAACAATGGTCTCTTGGCTGTAAAGAAAATACTTATATGCATGCATGACCCATATGCAAACCATATAGAACCCAGTTCACAACATAGTAGAAGCTAAAATTTGCCTATGATACAGGCAGACCTGTCAGAAATTTAACAAGAGAGGGAAATAGTCAAAGAAAGCCCAGTAAAGACAAATTAATCCCTGGTGGTCCATAAAGAATGTGCTCTCTTAAAGCTAACCTGGAGGGAATTTATGAGTCATTCATCTCTACAGAAACAATGAGAAAATTCAGATGAACAGTGAAAATAATCTGACACACATTCATCACAAGTAGATAAAAACCTTTCTCGATCACGAGATGAATCCAACCCTCTTGCTATTCTACAGCTGACCACTAAACAGTGATGATGCCGTAAAAACCCTAAGAAGGCACATTTACCAGCAAGCGAGAAACTGAAATAGCAGCGATTTCAGCAGTTCCACCTGAGTTCAATCAAGTCAAATAAAGAAGCAAGTAAAGTAAATAAAATAACAAGGACTGCACCAAGAAGTTCTAGGGTGAGAGACAATCTGCACCCACAGTTGCTGGAGGGTTTTACCTACAATATCTGGTAGGGAGACGGAATGGATTAAAATTGAGACAGGTGTGTGTGTGCCAGGATTTTATCCTTTCACAATACTTAGTGAATCGCTGTATGCTTAGGAAATCATATGAGAAGCCAGACTATGAAGAAGAATGTGGCATCAGGATGGAGGAAGACTTATCAACAAAGATGTAGATAACACAACCTTGCTAGCTGGAAGTGAAGAGGACTTGAAGAACTTGCTGATGAAGATTATGGATTGCAGCCTTCAGTGGGGATCACAATTCAATGTCAAGAAGACCCAAATCCTCACAACAAGACCAATAGGGAAAACAATCATACATGGAGAAAAGATTGAAGTTGTCAAAGATTTCATGTTGCTTGCAATCACAATCAATGCTCCTAAAAAATAGCAGTCAAGATACCAGTCAAGAAACAGCATATTGTGTTGGGCCTATCTGCTGCATAAGACCTCTTTAGAGTGTTGAAAAGCAACTATGTCACTCTGAAGAGTAAGGTGGTGTACCTGATCTACGCCAAAGTATTTTCAATATCTCATGTACATGTGAATGCTGTACATTGACTAAAGAAGACAGAAGAAGAAAGTATGCATCTGAATAATGACGCTGGCAAAGATTCTTGACACTGTCATAGACTTTCAAAAGAGCAAACAGATCTGTCTGAGAAAATATACAGCCTGAATGCTCCTTAGTGGCAAGGGTGCTGGGACTTCATCTCACATGCTTTGGACATGTTGTTGGAGCATCGTGCCAAGTGAAGAAAATGAGCAGCGAAAGAGAGGAGGACCCTCGATGAGATGCATTGACATAGTGGCTTCAACAATGAACTCAAAAGTAATGAAGAATTGTGAGCATATTGCAGGAATGAAAAGTATTTCATTAGGTTGCACATAGGGTCCATTATAAGTTAGAACAAGCTGGATAGCACTAGACAATAATATCAAAGAAATTGATTTCCAAAAAATAAACTTGAGATACACAAGAATGTAGGAAAGTGTAGCCCACACAAAGACAAAACAATTGTTTATGAATGGGTCCAAATTAGTATATATGAAAAGAGTATGCAAAGAAATGAAGAAAAATGTTCACAGAGTTAAGGAAAAAGCATTAGGAAGTAGTATAATGGTGACAGAAATCCCGTTGGTATGGTGTTACACACTAGACTGCTAGCTGCAAGATCAGCTCTTCAAAAGGACCAGCTGCTCCTTAGGTGAAAGATAGGGCTTTCACCTCCTATAAAGAATTGTAGTGCCAGAAACTCACTGGA
Organism: Nesogale talazaci; assembly: GCA_004026705.1. Lineage (NCBI taxonomy): Eukaryota > Metazoa > Chordata > Mammalia > Afrosoricida > Tenrecidae > Nesogale > Nesogale talazaci. The sequence goes on from PVJH01031000.1 coordinate 6,322, forward strand.
GCAGTTCTACCCTGTCCTGTAGGGTCTCTGTGAGTCATGACAGTGAGCTTTATGGGATTTTTTATGGTCACAATCATCTCCTGTGACTGCCATCATGCCAAAAATCCAACCCAGGACAATCCACTCACTTCTGATTCGTAGGATCCCCATAGTGCAGAGTAGAACTGCTTCATAAGGTCCAAGGCTGTCTTTACAGATGCAGATTGCCTTATCTTTCATGGAGTGGATTGTGGGTTCAAACTGCTCACCTTCAGGTAGCAGTTAAGCATTTAACTTTCGTGCCACCAATGCATCTACTGAATGTCATTAAGTACAACCTCTGATGAAGCAATCAATGAAAATAAAACAATGGTGACAACAAGAAAAACCCAATGTCCAATATATATGTAAAAAAATAAAAATAATAACAATGTAAAAACCTGTAAATAGTTCAAGGTCTGTTCGTTGACCTCCAAGAGCATCCCCCAGATGTGTTAGATGGAGTGCCATACCCTGGCCCCAAAGTATATCTTTGGTAATCCATCAGGAACTCCATGCTCTGTTGCACACCCTTAAAGTTTTGCCATGGTGTGGTTGGGTCAGACAGTGTATAATCCTGACCCTGTTTCTCATTGTTGACCCTGAAGGGTACTGGGTCAGTGAGGGAAGTCGTATTTCATAGTGGGCCTGGCCATATGATCTTTTCTGTGCATTGGCTGTTTTATTTTCTTTGATTGCTTCATCTTAGGATATCTCTCTTTTTTGTACATATTGTTATCTCTGCAGGTCTATTTGGATAAGATAGGCTGGATGAACAGCCTGGATGCAAAAATGATGTGACTGATGGTTCCATGGGGGACACAGGAGAATGAGAGGAGGGGGAAAGGAGGTGGTGTTGGCAGGCCAAGGTATAAGAGAACAACAAGTGATCCAAAATCAGTGACAAGGTGGGTGTGAGAGGTCTGATAGGGATTGATCAAGAATAATGTAACAGAGAGAAAATACTGAACCCCAATTGGAGACTGAGAATGATAGTGGGACAAGACAAAAGTAAAAGTAAATAGGGGGAAGAAGAGGTAAGTGGCATTTATAGAGGTCTAAATATAGGCATGTACATAGGTGAATATGTTTATATATGGCAGTGGGGAAATAGAACAATGTGCATATACTAATAGGATTAGTATTAGCACAACACATAGGTATTGGACCTCCACTCAAGTACTTCATCAGTGCAAGAACATTTTTTCTATTAAATTGGAATTCCATGATACTCACATTCCCAAAATGATCACCAAAGACAAGTGTGTGCATAAGCAAAAGTAGTGAAGAGAGTAGATGGTGTATGTCTATCAAAAGATGTAGCATATGAAGTCTTAATGGCTTGAAAGTAAGCAAGCAGTCATTTAGCTCAGATGCAACAAAACCCACATGGAAAATTCACACCAGCTTGCGGGATCATGAGGTGTCAAAGGGATCAGTTACCAGGCTTCAAGAACTAAAAATCATAACATTGCTTGCTCACCTTCCTGATATGGTCGCTGACAGCAAATGTGTGCATAAGCAAATGTGGTGAAGAAAGCTGATGGTGGGTGCCCGGCTATCAAAATATATAATGTCTGGGTCTTAAAGGTTTGAAAGTAAAGAAGCAGCCATCTAACTCAGAAGCAACAAAGTGCACATGGAGGAAGCACATCAACCTGTGTGACCACGAGGTGTTGAAGGGATCTGGTATCAGACAACAAAGAACAAAAAATTATATCATAATAAATGAGGGGGAATAGAGATTGGGGACCCAAAGTCCATCAATTGGTGAAGCAACATTCCCTTACAGAGGGATCGCAGGGAGGAGATGAGCCAGTCAAGGGACAGTGCATAACAATGACATAAGCAACTTTCTTCTAGTTCTCAAATGCTTCCTCCCACCCACTATCATGTTCCCAATTCTACCAGACAAATCCAGCTAGACCAGGAGATGTACACTGGAGCCAAAAACACAGGGAAATTAGGGTAGGTGATTTCTTTAGTACCAGTGGTGGGAGAGGTGATACCAGGGTTGGAGGGATGGTGGAATAGAAAGGGGGAACCAATTGCAGGGATCTTCATGTAACCTCCTCTCTGGGGTATGGACAAGAGGCAAGTGAGTGAAGGAACACATCAGACAATGTACAATATGAAAAAGTAATAGCAATTTGTAAATTAATAGTCCATGGGGGAAGGGGATTGGCGAGGGAGGGGAAATATGGGGAGCTGTTACTGGGGGCCTAAGCAGAGGGAGGATGCACTGAGTGATGATCACAAAAAGTGTGCAAATGTGGTCTGCACAAAATTGAAGTATGTATTGACCATGATGGGACTTGTATGAACCCCCAATAAAATTATTTGTTAAAAAAATTAAAACAAGAAAAATAAAAGGTACACTCTTTGAACCCCACAAATAACCTCATCCCCTTTTTATGAGTTCTTTCTTCCCCAATAACAGAAAGGCACTGTCCACTAAAGTTCCTGTCTAATTATTTGAATTGATGTTGTCAATTTAATCACGTAGAGAAACCACCCCCTAACTCTTTAAACTTGAATTTAAATCCATTCAACAACACAGAAAAGGATAATGAGAATGTCTTCTCAAATAGACAATATCAACAAAGAATAGAAATTATTGTTCTTAATAATCCAGTGGTTATTGCAAGGGAAAATGCAGAAAATTGAAATTTACAAAAAAATGTACGAGAGGCAAAACAACATGTTCGTGGTTGTAGAGAACACCATTCTTTCAAAACCTGAAGATAGATTGATAAAGATAATTCAAACTCTATGATAAAATATAATAAAAATAAATCATCAGAGCCTCAGAGAATGGTAGGATACCAGCTGCAGAGTAGAAGTGAAAAATAGGAGAAAGAAAAAGGAACGGGAAAAAATTAAAAGAAAAAATGATTAGAAACTTCTCACAAAACACACACACATACAAATGATTACAGAATTAAGAATGAAGAATTAAGCAGTATAGTGATGCAGGAATTCTGCTTGTACAGTGTTGCACACTGGGCTGCCAGCTGCAATTTAAAACTAACAGATACTTATTGGGTGAAAGATGGGGCTTTCTACTGCTGTAAATATTTACAGGCCCAGAAACAACAAGAGCAGTTCTCCCCTGTACACACACCAAGTCTGCTCTGACTTATAGTGGACCTATAAGAAAGATTCAAATCTGTCTTCTATGAGACTTTCTGTTCTGGTAAACATTTGCAATCTCATACATTGGCAGGGAAAGGTCTGCTCTGTCTTATAGGTTCATATGAACCTATAGGTTACTTCAATTTCATTGACACATCTAAGAAACTCTGGGTCTTTAAATTGATGACCTGTTTTTTTTTTCTTTTTAACCAGACAGGCACACTAAATACTATGCACTCAGGGCTTTTTCCATAACACCAGTGAACTCCAAGAAGAATAAATAGGAATAGATCTATATCTTAACAAATCAAAATAAAACTCTTGAAAGGCAATGACGAAGGGAAGATCTTGAGAAAAGCAAGATGAAAACCATTCTCGCACAAAGGATAAAACAAGTAAAAGCTGGATTCCTAGCCAAAAAACTGAACGCCAAAATAATATGACATATTCAAAGTATCAAGAACCTCACATGCAATAAAATAATCCTTCAAATATAGAATTATGAAATTCACAGATGAGAAAAGATGTATATCTTTGCTAAAAGATGTACAAAGCAGAAATACTGAAGAACGGTCTGAGGCTGAAAACAAATGATACCAGATAATAATTTGGATCTGCAAGAGAAAGCAAGAGTGTAATAAATGGAATTATATAGGTAATTCTAAAAGTTGATGCAATAGAATATTTCATCTTTCTCTCTTAACTGATTTTAGAAGTAATAAAAATGTATATCATTGTGCTGGTGGGACTATATTATATAAAATGATATATATTAATATATACACAAGTGAGAAGAGATCCATAAGTCACTTAACAACAGCAGCACAATGCAATGCACAATTCATTCAATTTGATACATAATGAATTGTACCGGCCTTGGCTAAGAGGAACAAAAAAGAAATGAAAGGATTGCATTTGGCACTCAGTCATCCATGGGCAGGAAACAGGAGGAAAGAGCTATTCAGCAGAAAGCACAGGCCAGCACTTACATAAAATACAGTGTGCACATGGAATTAAGAGTCCAGAGAGTGGAGACAACAACTACTGAGACCATTCTCAACAAAGAGGACAAGGTTCTGCACATGAAACTGGTCCCTGTTGTGTACCAGTGACTGCTGCCTGCTGTCTTTCCTCTCCTCACTGAAAAGGAGTGTGTGTTTCAGTTACCCTATGTTCTTTTCACCAATGTGTGTGGAGGGCAGAATTTTTTCCCCTCGAGTTTCTGGTTTTCAGATTGGTTATTTTAACTGGAAGATAGCACTGAGGGAGACTCACCTGCACTTGTAATTTACTATTTAAAATTTTCATTGATATTTAAATGAAAGACTGGACTTCGGGGCAATACTTAATGAAAACAGATGCTTAGGGAATTTGGGATGGATGAGCATATAATACATGTGAAAATGCAGGACAGAAGCTATTGTGACCAGAACATGTTGATCTGGGTATAAAAATTCAAAGGCTGCTTATCACCAATTTATTCCTACTCCTAATCTTGGTTGGGCAAAATGGCTTATCTTTACCAAGAGAGTGCAACACATATGGCGTTCTCGCTTTGGAGGTGGTATCACAAAAGTCATTCAGCTTTCACTTGGGTCTTTTGGAATGTTCAGTCTGGAACTTCTGGCTTATGAAACCTAGCTGTTATATAGAAAGAAACTAACACACAGGAGAGTTCATTAGAGGTGCTGCAGGTGCCCAGCAGAGTTCCAGCCAACAGGCAGCATCAATTGCCAGTTATGTGAGGAAACAGATTTGGTTATCCAGCTCACTGAGTCTTCAGGTGGCTATAGACACAATTGCCTTTGACCTGTAACTTTCATGAGATCCTGTGTTAGGCAGAGTATGTAAGAGAGAGCTTTGGGGCTGAGCCCCGGTGGCGTAGTGGTTGTGCGCAGGACTGCGACCCACTGGGATAGAGGTTCAATTCCAGTTCCACAGTAGCAAAGGCTGGGCCTCCTACTCCCACCACCAGAGGGCAGTGATGCCCAAAAAACCAAAAACCAAAGAGAGCGAGAGAGAGAGAGAGAGAGAGAGAGAGAGAGAGAGAGAGCTTTGGATCAGAAAGTAATTGTATATTGAGAAAACATCCCAGCTTAGTCCCAATCGAGTCTATAATCCAATATTAGACCATATGTCCCATACTAGTTCACAAATTCCTCTTCAAACTCATTCAGCACATGCAATGATGCTGAATGCAGAAAGATCACAAGCCGGTGGATGAAAAATCTTGGTAATCCTGTGGCAGTGGAAGCATCTCAGGGCTAGCACAGTCTCCACCTGGCTCCTCCAGATCTCTGGGTGCAGCGCCTCAACAAGAAGATTAAGCAGAGTGAGCAGGAGGTTCCCAGGACCCTCCTTTTCAGGAGGTCATCCCCACAAGAAAGCCCCATCACACTGTAACTCTATTAACAGACTAAACTCCACCCTTCACTCTATTTATCAAGTTGACACAAATTCAAAGCACAGATCCAAATAAGAACTGTTCAGCTAAGCCTAATCAATCAACACACACTGAAGTTGAAATAATAAATTTTTATTTAGGTGTCCAAGTTTGGAAGTGATTTGTTGATACACCAGTAAATAACTAGAACAGAGACAATGCTTAAAGAAGCTGAAGGCAATGCTGTATAAAATCCCCAGCCTGGACCACTGAGAGTTCCAATTCCTGCTTCAATGATTAGATTAATAAATTGATAAAATTTCATCTCATTTAAGGAGTACTTAATTTAATACTAAGTTACATAGAATTTAAATATTACACAAACATCTGGAACAGTATTTTTTCATGGATGTCCGTCGGGGGAGCGGGGTGCAGATATTAGAGATCATTCAAATTCAATTCCAGGAATAGTGTGAGGCCTCTGGGTGGCACAAAGGAGGAGCCCTGGTAGTGTGGTTGTTTGGGTTTGCGATCCACAGGCCAACATCAGAAGAAAGCATGCAACGAGAAATATCAATGCTCATATTAGATGGATCTTGGCTGGAAGAAGAGAATACCAGAAAGATGTTCACTTGTGTCTTATTGACTACTCCAAGGGATTCCATTGTGTGGATCATAAGAAACTGTGGATAACCTTGAGGAGAATGAGAACTCCATGACACTCAATTGTGCTCATGTGGAGCTTGTACATAGATCAAAAGGCAGGAGTGTGAATTGAACAAGGAAATGCTGATGGTTTAAAATCAGGAAAGAAATGTGACAGGGTTATAGCCGCTCACCATATTTATTCAATTTGTTTGCTGAACTAACCATCAGAGATGCTGGTTTATATGAAGAAGAACATGGCATCAGAATTACAGGAAGTCTTATTAATAATCAAAGGAGTGGGTTGGGGGAGAGGTCGGGCAGTGTAAGATATGACAGATGCTGGAGGGGATGTGGCGAAATAGGGACACTTCTACATTGTTGATGGTCCTGTAGATATGTACAGCCACTGTGGAAAGCAGTCTGGCGATATCTAAGGAAAATGGAAATTGAGCTACCTATTGACTCAGCTATCCCTCTACTGGGTACATACCCAGAAGAGGTAAGAAATAAACCAAGACCAGTCGTATGCATGCCAATGTTTATTGCATCACAATTCACTATCAAAAAGAGTTGGAAACAATCTAAATTTCCATTGGTAGACGAGTGGATCAGAAAACTCTGGCACATACACACAATGGAGTACTGTGCTTCATTCAAAAGCACTGAGGAGCACAAGAAACGCTTCTCCTCATGGGAGGAGATGGAGGGAATTATGCTAAGCGTAGTCAGTCAATCACAAAAGGAGAAATACAGCATGAGTCCCCTGAGGTAAGTATAATCAACAAGGTATGTATAGAGGAGAAGCCTCCTATAACTTAACAGCTGGGTAGAGATTTAGGGAAAGAGGAGCAGGGGGAAGTAAACCCAAGGAGGTTCATGTTGCGTACAACACAGTAAGGGAGAAGGAAGGTGGGGGGGTGGGATGAGAAAAAGATGGGTTTTAAAATGAAAGGATATAAGAGGGAGGAGGACACTAGCCCACCCCGGGGGGAGAGTATGGGTCTTATCTCCACAGAAGCTGGAGTGGGCATGCAGAGCTTACCATGAAGCATCCAACCATGAAGACAGAGTGGTCACATGGAAGAAGGCATGAAAAGAGATTTCTACAGGGCCGGCCACATCCAGACCTGGAAGTAGGGGCGACAGAGAACAGGCTTGGGGATGGACCAGAATGCCATACCCACATAGAGACAGGTGGACAGAGGATGAGAAAGAGAGATGGTCTGGTCCCCAAGATGACCAGAGCCCTACCCATGACGCCCAGAAGACTATGCCCTTGCAGAAACCTATGCCACAGGGGGGACAGGGCAAACAACAACAGGACCTGCTCCTTACAAAAGTAGATAATGACAGAGGACATTTTGGGGGGGTCATATAGTGGGAAATAAATGTGGGCTGAGCCCCCAAAATGGATCTAATCAAGAAAGGAGCACTACTGGTTGGACAGTGGGGAGAAGAGGAAGACTGGGGGGACACGTGGGAGAGGTGAGAGGATGGGGGGCCTGGACAGACTCAGGGCTGGGGAGAACAATGGGTGGTCTGCAGTCAGTGGTGGGGAGGGTGTGGGAGACCTGGTAGGGCCAAAGTCAGGGTAATGCAATAGAAAGTACTAAAACTCAAATGATGACCTAATATGACAGCAGAACGGGAGACAGGCAGAAGGAAACTGAGGAACTAGAAGGCAAAGGGCACTTAAAGAGATCTAAGCACGGATATGTATATATGCAAACATAAGCACATATTTTAAGGAGGGAACAATCCTGATATGTACATTTATATGTTTAATGTTGAGATAGAAGCTGGACCTTGGATCCCTACCCAGGCACTCTCCCTCAAGGCAAGAACACTTTGTTCTACTAATTTGGCATTTCAGAATGCTCACTGGCCCAATGTGATCTCTGAAGTCAAATAGGTTCATAAGCAAATGTGGTGAATAAAACCTAAGGTGCCCAGCTACCAAAGGACATGGAGGCTGGAGACTCAAAGCCTGAAGATAGACAATGACCATCTAGCGGAGAGGTATCCAAGCCCACAGGGAAGAAGTGGCCACGAGATGTCAAAAGGACCAGGCCTCAGGCATCAAACAGGAAAAATTGTATCACTGTAAGTGATCTCGCATGAGACAACCACTGAGGACATGTAGGGATTGAGCAAGAGTGGTAAAGATGGCTGATGGTACCCAGCTATCAAAATATGTGACATCCGAGGACTTAAAAGTTTGAGGGTGAACAAACGGTTATATGGCCCAGGAACAACAAAGCCCACCTTAAAAGATGCAAACCAGCCTACACAACCATGGGATGTGGAAAGACCCAGATATCAGGCCCAAAGATCAAAAATCATACTACTGTGTGCACGCCCTCGCAACAAGATCATGGAAGCCAGAAGGGAGCCAACACAAACAGAGAGAAGAAATCTGATGGCACCGAACTACCAAATGATAAAGCATCTGGGATCGCCAAGGCTTGAGGGTGAATGGATGGACATCTAGCCCAGAAGCAGCTAAGTCCACATGGAAGAAAAACACTAGACTGTGTGATCATAGGGGGGACTGAAGGGAGCAGATATCAAACATCAAAGAACAAGAACCACATCATTACGAATGCAGGGAGAACGGAGTGGGGACCCAAGGCCCACCTGTGGGTAATTGGACACTCTCGCACAGGGGAGTCTTGGGGAGGAGACAGGCTAGTGAGGCTCAGTGAGGTGGCAATGAAGCATACAACTTTCCTCTAGTTCCTGAAGGCTTCCTCCCTCCAACTGTCATGGTCCCAGTTCCACACTACTGTGGAGATAAGAAATGGAAATGCGGGAAACTCAGGATGGATGAACCCCGTGGGACCAGTAGTGGGAATAAAGCTGCTGGAGGGAAGGTGGGGTGGAGAGGGGGAGTCAACTTCAGGGATCTACATATAACTCCCTATGGGGGGACAGACACTGGGGGAGAGGGCCAGGGGAGACATTGAAAAATGTAAATTATGACAAACCAATAATTTATAGAGTATCGAGAGTTGGTGGGGGGGGTGCAGTACAAGGATGGAGGGGAAGGGATGGGAGGCTGAGGTCAGAGACTCAGATGGAAAGGTGGAGGTTCAGAGAGCGATGACAGCTGCAGGCATGTGAAGAAGCGTGGCATAATATATGTATTTATGTATTATGAGAAATGATGTATAAGCCCCCAATAAAATGACTAAACATGAAAAAAATTAAAATAAATGTATTACAATACTAAAAAAAGCTTATAGTGAGAGCTCAAGTAAAAATGTTTTGGAAATGATGGCAGCATATGTACAAATATGCTTTATACAATTGATGTATGAAATGTCATAAGAGCTGTAAGACACCCTAATAAGATGACTTAAAAAAAAAGCTAAAACACTTTTAGCTACTAAAACTACAAGTTGTCTCTTCATTAAGCACTAAACACACAATGGTGGAAAAGTCAAAGCATAACTGTTATTGATGATGCCATTTGTAAAGAAGACATAGAACAGTCACAAAACAACCATCTTAAATCTAGTCAAAAACCATTGTCTAACTCTATCCTTTACATTCAGCCTCATGAAATGAAAAATATGGTAAAATTCTCTTTAAAACTAATGAGGGGATTTCACAAAGTTCTTGTAAAATGACATGAAAAGATCATGAAATTCTTCCATAAATGCTTAGAATTTTTTCTGTTTTATGACTTTATAATCTTGTTGGAGTTTACTCCAAGGTTAACTCCAAAGTCTCTTCTCAGGCTTTGATCTAACATCAAGAATGAAGAAAATGTTCAAAAATTGACAGTGATAATCATTATAAAACTCTTTTTGATATATTTAAATCATTAGATTGCCGGGTTTGGTGAGGCAACACCTTGAAGTGTCATCAACAGAGGCAGCGCACGTGTGGCATGTTCCCTGAGTACCTAAGAGGTGTGCTGCTGGACAATTTGTATTAACCATCACAGTACTGTTGCCTGCTGTAAGAGACCACTATGCACGTTAAAACCAATGCTTTCACATCTGAGAATCTCCTGGTCGAGGAAAACTGTGTGGTCTTGCTCTGTTGAATACAGAAAGAAAAGGAATAAGAAAAGCATTACTTTGAGCAGGCACATCATAGACCAATTTTCATCAGTGAAAGCAAGAAAGGTACATTTGCGTTTTTCAATAGTGCCATGATCTGTTAAGTAAAAATAAAAAAGTAAGCTTGCTATGTTAGGATGACTGGAGAAACAAATCCAGAGACACACATATATGTGTAAGAGAGATCTGTATATCAAAAAGTAATTAAATATTGAGAAAACATCCAAGCCCAGTCCAAGTCAAGTCCTTAAGTAAGACACTAGTCCATAAGGCCTTCTTGGACTCATGCAGCCACATGCAATGATGCAGAATGCAGGAAGATCATGCATTGCTGGGTGCAAATCATGCATTGCTGGATCCAATGACCGTGGTATCATCACAGGGCTCTGGCAAGTCCCAGATACACAAGACTCTGTATCCACTGGCCTGTGATTTTCCTGACATCATTGCATGTGCTTCGTGAGTCTGATGAGGACTTATGGATTGGTATCGGACATATGGGTTAATATCGGACTTATGGACTTAGACATGACTGGGTTGGGATGCTTTCTCAATGCTGCATTCCACTTGTATATAAACCTCTCCCTTATATACATATGCATGTTTATGAATTTGTTTCTCTAGTCTACCCAGACTAACACACAACCACACTTGCGTTATATTTTTCATTGATTTTTTAGTGAAATATGTTGAATGATATGTGTCTGATATTTGGATATGGGCACAACTTCAGTGCTTTTCCTGGCTCTATATTATAGACACATTTCTGGTCTGTGGCATTTTTAAATTTTCTTGAAGGTCTATGAAGTCTATCTTTAAGATTCTGAGGGTTCTTCTAGTCTGGCATGGAGTGCCCACAAGTCTTGATCTTAATCCTATGACATGCTATGAAAAGTGACTCTTATATCCTTTTCATCTTTCAAGAAATAATCTTTAATTAAGAATTCAACAGAAAATAGATGATAATCTACTTACATAGAAATGGCAAAATGAACTTTTAACTTGCGTAGGCATTAATATAATTTCTTAAAAGTCTTCTACTTCTCAGATCTATGAATCTAATTCTATGAGATTCTATAAGGTATCCAAATTATCAACCTAAGAATCACTTAGCGCAGGTTATCTTGGCTTTGCAGTGAAGCCAATAGATAGACATTATTAATCTAAACATCCATTTATTTTGCAATGAACTGACCCATAGAGATCACCATTATCTATTGGGTGTTCCAAAATTTAATGACAGATAGTAATCCTTTTAATAATTTTGGTGGTGAGCACCAATCAATAAGCTAAAATTCCCAGTAATGAGATGTGGTCATTAGTTCAGTTCAACGGAAATACATTGCACAGGAAACTCCCTGTCATTGTTAATTTGGACCCCAGAGTATTGACAAGGAGTTCAAGATGCCCAAAGCACCCTGGGATCTCTCTGCTCATGCCAGAGGAACACCATCGCCTCACCTCCTGTGGTCAAAGGAAGCTTGATATGGACTTGTTTTCTTCTCTCCCAGGCCAGGTTTCACAGAGCAGGCCTGACCCACAGACTTGAAGCTTCCTGTTTAGGAGCTGTTCACATTGACAAGGTCGATCTAAGGGTAGGCTAGGGGGTCCCTGGATGTGCCCTGGTGAGTTGGTTTTTTGTTTGCTTGTTTTTGGGTTTTTTGGACTGCAAAAGGGGGATTTTCTGAATCATGGAAAGACAAATTATGGAGTTTGAGTGGATGTAATAAAGTCTATTGTCGTGTAATTCCTAAAAACTGAAATTAAAATGTTACCAGAAGCAATGCACACAAGAAAGTTGCAAACTTGTTTACGTTATGAAAACTTTGTGTGGAATTCAAATTTCATCGCCCCAACAATATTTTTCTTTCTGTGGTGATCAAAGAGCACATGTTGAATGCGTGAGCGATGGGATGGCGTCATTAAAAAATTCTTCTATTCTTATGATTCACTGACCTTAAGGGTGACTTAAAAGAGATGTGAGGTCATTCCTACACTAGATAGCACAGATAGATTGCTTAAACATGGTAGAAAATAGGAGAGGGAAGAATATAGATCAAGATATTGTAATGTCAGAAACACATTTTTCATGAAGTAAGCATTAAAATGCCCCATTTTGAAACTATTTAAAATAGATTAATTAATTTAAGCCCTTTACAAATAATTAATGTCATTTGTTTTCTTCTCTTAAACTCTTCATTCTATATTTATTCATATACATTGACATGCAGTGAAGACAGCCTATAGTCTTTTATTTGAACCAAAATAAGGGTGGCAATAATATTTCTTGGAAAAATGCTTTCATTATGTGAGTAAATAATTCCATAATAGTTGATTTGATCATTGTAAGATCTGCCCTTGTTACAGTGCTGTAAGTATTCTAAAGAGACATTTTTCTTTGTATCTTTTACTCACATGCTTTGGTTAAAATATGTAGCATATAAATTTAACTGGTCTAAAGTGCAGATTGTGTTTTAAAGATATTCACACCAGTCTATCTGCATGTTTTTATGTGCTATCTGACTTCATACTCAAAAGCTCTGAGTATTTTACTTTTTAATCTCTGCAAATTTGACCCATTCAAATATCACCTCATTGTTGCTTTAAATTTTCTTTAATCCAGTTATGATAAGCATTACTTAATATACTTATTATTCAGTTTATTTTTAACAATATAATAAAAAATATATGGCCTGTCATTTTTCTTTTGGGGGCTGGGTGGTGGGCATCACTGCCTCTGATGGTCGTGGGCACTACCCAGTGCTGCTCCTGAGAGCAGCTGCTGCATTTGAACTGCCAAGCCCGCAAGCCACAGTCCCGCACTCAACCACTTATGCCACCAGGGCTCAGCCCAGCCCTGTCATTTTTCTTAAAGAAACTTAGAACTTTTCATATAACTTGATATGATATGTTAAGGGTAATGATTTGGGTATCATATTTTCCATCTATAGCATCATTTTTTCAATAGGTATTTAAAAATAGAAAAATTAATAATTTACTTTCTGATACATGAAACAATTATAGCATTGCACTAGCAGAGTGGTGGTAAGTTATATAAATTGACAGGAAGATTATTAGAAAATAATACCTCATTCCTCCAAATTCCTTAGTCTCAAACCTAAGCGATGGTCTGAGTGACTTAAAGGAAAAAGGAAGAGAGTGACATTGAAATGAACTTGGAATCCTGTGACAAACAAGTTCATTTCAAACAATAACACAAAATAAAACAAAAGCAAAACAAAAAAGAAGACAATGACCTCAGACACTACTTAATAAATACCTGTGAATCAACTGAATGGAACATTTAATGTATACAAGTTATTTATGGTCTATTTACCTCTTTAGACCTCTGATGTTCTAGGGTTTACATGTTGAGCTGAGTTCCACAAGGTCTGTAGTTCAAAAACACCAGATGCTCCGTGGGACTTTCAGTTCCAATAAAGAGTTAGTTACAGTCTTAGGAACACTGGGGAAGTTCAACTCAATTTTAAGGTCACTATGAGTTGACACCAACTTGATGAGTTGGTGAGAACAGATATATCCCATTAATAAACTTGTATCTGTTTCCTGGCTTTGCTTAAACGGTGACATAAAAACCTATCACCTGCTTTATCTAACCCTTCTTACTAAGTCAATGACATCTGAAATTGTTCAGCATAGCTATTAGCATTTAAAGCTACTTTATACATATGATGATAAACCAGTAATTATAACTTTATACCTTAACATCACTGAACAAGTGAATTCAACTGATAAATAGTATTTTTTTCTATGCATGTCCATCTTCTCTTGCAGTCAGCATCACTCTTGAAAAAATGAGAATGAGTATGAATAATTTCACTACACTGAGTGGATTCCTTCTTGTGAGTTTTTCAGGCAATCCTGAGGTAGAAATCTTATAGGCCTCTCTGTTTTCAGTCTTATACTTGCTGGCTTTAACTGGAAATATGCTTATTATCACTGCAACCACCATAGATTGCAGGCTCCACTCACCTATGTATTTCTTCTTGAGGCACCTCTCCTTTTTAGATCTGTGCTACATTACTGTGGTGGTACCAAGATCCATTTTCAGTTTCTTCATGCACAGTGGCACCATTTCTCTCTGGGAGTGCATACTGCAATGTTTTGCCTTCACAGTCTGTGCTTCTACTGAGATGGCCATGCTCACAGTGATGTCCCATGACCGCTTCGTGGCTATCTGCTTTCCCCTGCGCTATGAAATCATCATGGACACCAGGACCTGTGTTCTCGGAGTCTTAGACGTCTGGACCAGTGGGATCATCTCTGGGGTCATGCACACATCTGCTACTTTCTCCATCCGCTTCTGTGGCCCCAATGTCATTCACCAGTTCTTCTGTGATATCCCCCAACTCCTGAAACTCTCTTGTTCCAATGACTACATCAGTGAACTTGCAGTAGTAGGCTTCTTGTCCTTGTTGGCATTTCTTTGTTCCATCACTATTGGACGCTCCTACACACACATATTCTCTACTGTGCTCAGAATGCCATCGGCTGAGAGTAGAGCAAAAGCCTTTTCAACGTGCCTACCCCATCTCTGTGTGGTCATATTATTTATCTCTACTGGGGTCTTTGAGTTTCTAAGGCCACCTTCTGATTCCCCGACCGTGCTAGACTTTTTGCTTACTGTTCTTTACACAGTTGTGCCCCCAACACTCAACCCAGCGATTTACAGTCTAAGGAACAAAGCCATGAAGAATGCTCTAAGAAAGGTTTTTAAAGAAAGAAAACCTTACTTTTTTGCTGAGACATAGTTTTAATTCCCCTTTGGAAAACAACGCCAAAACATACTGGAAAGACACAATGAAGTTAATTAAGAAATAAAAACTAAATGAAAATATTGTACCAGAGGAAGTTGTATTAATGTAAACAGGTGAGATCAACCACATCACTATGTTAATAATTAAATTCTTATTATACAACTAGACCAAGAGTAGGCTAGTGTCTGGAAACCTCTCAATTGAAAACAAAGAAATTCCAAATTTTTTATAGTTCAAAATTGGGGCCTGGCTCAAGGGAAATGATATTATAGCTGTTACATTCTTTGGGGGTTGGAGGATTATGGGATTGGGAGGGAGGGGACAGAACACAGCTGCAGGTGCTAACTCAACGTGTTACAAGCGAATATACATTTCTTTCTCATTGGGAACCAAACCAAACTTGCCACCATCATGTCAATGGTGACTCATAGTTGTCCTGGAGCACAGGGTAGAACTGCCCCTGTGAGTTTCTGAGTTTCACTACAGGAATGGAAAGCTCTGTCTTTTTCCCCACAAAGCGACTGGTGGCTTTGAACTGCTGACTTTACAGTAAGCAGCCCAATGTGTAGCCATGGTGCCACCAGGACTCCTTGGCGCAGGGCTTAAAAAAGAGAAATATCAGTAGAGCTTAAAGTTCTGGCCCTGTAAGAGTAATAAATATCTTTAATATTCCTGCCATCTAACTGTTAAATATACTGAAAAGTCAAGTCTGGGGAGTAATAACTAAGACTCAAAAACCAAAACCCGATCCCATCTCCTCATGACTGAATCGAACAGGGCGGCACTGTCCCTTTGGGTCTCCAAGGCTGTACCTCTCTGCAGGAGTAGAAAGTCTCATCTTTCTCCCACAGAACAGCTAGTGGTTTGGAACTGCCGACCTTGGGATTAGCAACTCAACTCAGAACCCAAGAAGACACCAGAGTGCCACTCATGACTGTGGCCAAGAGTGAGGTCTACCCTAAGCCTGGCGGAAAAGCAAGTCTTGACAATGTCCAGAAGAGCAAATGCTCCAGGTTCTAGTGAATGAAGACCACGACAGTGCCCAATTGAATTGTGGGAAGTCTATTTCTCAGGCGAGTGCAGAATACAGAGGGAATCTTTGAAAGGATTGGCCCACCATACTGCAGTGGAGCTTGGACTTTGGCTGTGCCTTTTGTATCATCTATAAAAGCACAATACAGAAATCAGCACAAACAAAAAGTTAAAAATTCCTATCTCACTAAGTAAATGACATTGACAGAAGAAAAATAAGAGCATATTTAGGCAATGCCTTAGGCACTTTGTTTTACAATTCCAGCCTCCCTAGAGAGGGGAAAAATGAATGGCTGCTTTTCTCTGATAAGAAGAGGGATAGTTTAAATAAGAATTGGCTTAAGGGCAATTACAAACCTGTTTTCCATTATGATTATAAAACACAGATTACCTCAGGCTTAGGGAGCATGGCTGGTCAGAGGGGGGAGGAAGTATTTGAAAGCAAGGAGGCTTTTATCAATTAAATAAATGGATGATGTGTTTGGTCCCAGTACAGACCAGACAGCCCCTTCATAGAGCTTCAACCCTTTGCACCAGCCTCACAAGAAGTGGATGCACAACCTGCTGAACTTTGTAACCCCTGCCTCTGGCATTTCAGAGCTTATCTCCCCTGGAAGGGCACAGTCCCTTCACAGAGCTTCTCTCTCAGGGCCAGGTCTACACAACCTCTTCCCTCAGGGTTCCAAGAAGTGTGTCTGTGAAAGACAGATGTACTCACAGACCGTATCCTGACTCAGACCCTGTAAATGCAACATCAGAAAGCCTCATTCCTCTTATCAGTAAATATGTCCTTGGCTCAAGCCCTGTATATGTCCCACTGCCTCAGGCGCCATTTCCCTGACCTAACTCTTGGACCTTAACTTGCCCAGGAGCTCAAGATGCTCCTGTCCCCTTCTCTGTTCTCCCTTCTCTTCCCCAAAATTCTCCCTTACCCCAATAAATCCTTTCTTTCCTTTTCACTCATAACTAGGCTCGATCTCCTTTCTGTGGCTCAGTCTTTACCTCTCAACTTGAGCTTGTCTATTTTATGAGGACACTTGGAAGTTGAGTGGCACCAACTTGAAGAGCTTGAAAAATAATTTGGGCTTTCCACAAGTCTATATTCTTTTTTTTTTAATTTTATTGGGGGCTCTTACAGCTACTACAACATTCAGTACATCATTTGTATCAAGCACATTTGCACACATATTTCCACATACATTTCCCAATATTTTCGACTTGAGCCCTTGATACAAGCTCCTCTTTAAAAAAAAAACCTCCCTTTTCCCTCCCCCCCCCTTTTTAAAAAATTAATCATTTTATTGGGGAGCCCCTACAACTCCCATCACAATCCCTAACAACATCAGTTGTACGCAGGTCACTTTTACACACCCATTGCCATCATCACTCTCAAAACATTCTCCCTCCCTCCAGGCCCCCATTATCAGCTCCCTATATTACCCTTCCTCCCCCCCTTCCCCTTGAACGCTTAGTAATTTGCAAATTATTTTTCATCCTGTACACTGTCCAATGTGTCCCAACACTCACTTCCCTGTCGTCTGTGCCCCAGAGAGGAGGCTACGTGTAGTTCCCTGAAGTTGGTTCTCCCTTTCTATTCCTCCATCCCTCCACCCTCCTGGAATTACCACTCCTATTACTAGTCTTGATGGATCATCTATCCTAAGTTTCCCATGTTTCCAACTTCACTGTACATCTCCTGGTCTAGCTGGATTTATGTGGTAGAATTGGGGTCATGATAGTGGGTGGGAGGCAGCATGGGAACTAGAGGAAGGTTGCATATTTCATAGCTCCTACCCTGTATCTTAACTGACTCATCTCC
>PVJH01031001.1:0-24286 GCA_004026705.1 Nesogale talazaci
TTTTTCTCCTCACCATATTTGAGTTATGTTATTGTCATCTGTGGATCACACAAATTGGTGTGCTTCATCCACATGGACTTAATTGAGGCCTCACTTGGATGACTGCTTGTGAAAATATAGACCTTTAAGACCCCAGATACTAGTCTGGGCTCCATGCGCTTTCTTCACCACACTTTGATGTAATACCCTTATCTTCAGTGATCATGTCATAAACTTGAGCATCGAGCAGGACCGTGACATAAGAGTGGATTGTTCTGAAGTTGGGGCTAGGATTTAGTGTGAGTTCAGAATCCATTCCTAGATCTATGCCTTTATTTAATGAATTTATTTTAAAGTTAATTTGCTGTAAGTTGGGAGACCATACATATGCCTTATCATTTCATAGTTCAATCCTGTCAAACATAATGATACAATTTCTTGTATAATCATACATGTTTTCCTAGACATATTTTTCCTTCCTGGACTCCTTGACGTCATCTCACTCTTGTTTCCCCCACCCCCAAATCCTTGTTATATATTTTTCCCCTCAACATTTAGCAAAATGGGTTTCATTTAACAAAAAACAATGAAACAAATAGCAAAGCTTCAAGAGAAGGAGCCCCATTGGTGAAGCACCTTGAGACAGACTCTAATGTAAATAAGCATAAGCAGAATATAGCAGAATGGCTGTCACAGGGTTGGCAGTCTTATACACGACTCAGTACAGCATATCGGGCACTGATGTACCAAGACCTTGGTTGTTTGCCAACCAACAGTGCACTCCTCCTGATAGCACTGTCTTTTGCTCATTCAGTCACCATAGTGAAGTCCTCAGGTTGCAAGTGTGTCTGGGTAACTGATCCATGCATCAGATACTTTAATCATTCAATCATGCAAGGAGAATGATACAGTTAGTACCATAATCAATTTTAGTACACCCCCTATGCTTCTGTGGTTAAATTGCCTTTACAATGAGGTGTGTAATCACAATCAGGAGAACATCTTAAAAAGAGTGTTGACACATTGAACACGAATGACAGGAGACCCTCCGGATGTCTTGGAGGACATCAAGAATATTATTCACGAAGAAACCAAAAGGAAGTTAAGAAGTAAGGAAAGAAAGGAAAGATCAAAGTGGATATCAGAAGAAACTCTGAAACTTGCTTTGAATGGTAGAGTAGGTGAAGCAAATGAAAGAAAGGAGGCAGTTAAAGATGAATAGAGAATTTTAAGAGCAGTTGGCTAAGACAAAGCCCGATATTATAATGAAATTTACAAAGACCTAAAATTAGAAAACCAAAAGGGAAGTACACACTCAGCATACCTTAAACTGAACGAACTCAAGAAAAATAAGTCAAGCTATCAGTGTAATCTTGAAAGATCCCATGGGCAAGATATTGAATGGTATGTTGACATTTCACTATTTGGAGAGATAGCATATCAACAAGAACCAATGGTGGTAAATGAAGAAGTTCGAGCTTCATGGAAGGCATTACCCAAAAACAAGCCTCCACGAATTGAGGGACTACCAATTGAAAAGTTTCAACAAGCTGATGAATGAAGTACCGGAAGCATTCATGCCTCTATTTCAGGAAATTTGGAAGACAACTATACAGCCAACTTCCAGCAGACCCTTTATTCCTTGATATTCAGTGTATAATGAGAAATAAAATTTTAAGAATTGTGAAACAAAAATAACAGCCACGGTGGATGCTGTCAGAGGCTCTGAAACTTGTCCTTGAATGTAGACTAGCTGAACACATGAAACAATTATTGAAGTAAAAGCTCTGAGCAGGAAACTTCAAAGAGTAGCTTGAAAACACAAAAGGAAAGCATTATAATGAAATGTGCAAAGACCTGGAATTAAAAAATAGAAAGGAAGAAAATTTTCAGCTTATCTCAAGCTGAAATAGTGAAGCCTGGAGTTGAAATGTTGAAGTACATATGGGTAAAATACTGAATGATGCAGGAAGCAGCAAATGAATATGGTAGGAATTCATAGAATTACTGAACCAGAAAGAATGGTTTGAAAATCAACCCTTTTTAGAAATATCCCACAATCAAGAACTGATGGCATCAAAGAAAGAAATACCAACTGCACTTATGGTTTTAGCAAAAAAAAAAAAAGAAGGTTCCAGGAATGGGTGGAATCCTTATGGAAATGTTTGGGCTATTAGATGTGGACTATATAACTGGGATGCAGGAAAAAAAATGCCATTGAGTTAATTTTGACTCATGTCAATCCAATGTGTGTCAGAATAGAACTAGCCTCACTGAGATTTAATAACTTATTTTGGGATAGGTGGGGGTAGCAATTCAGCAGATATTTTTATGATGCTCCTTGGAGTTAACGCAACCAAAAATGAAGTAAAAATCCATGCAAGAAATATATTTTCTAACTCAATTGGATGAAATCTTGTCTAGCTCGCTTATCTGTCAGTTTATCATACTGTGATGGCTTGTGTTGCTGTGATGCTGGAAGCAATTGGAATTTCCAATGCCAGCAATATTATCTAAACTGAACACGTTTCAGCACAGTTCCCAGACTAAGAACAGACAATGAAGAAAGACTAGACTCACCTGCTTAAAGGAAATAGCTGCTAAAAACCTTATGCAAAGCTTCAAAGCATTACCAGATGCCGAATGCCTACAAAATGGAAGCAGAAATGGCCAGAGATTGTGTCCGAGGAAGGGCCCCTATAGTCCTAGGCACTCTTAGTTGTAACTGAGGAGAAGCTGATTTCTCAGAGTGGAGTCAATCCTGGTGAATTGGTCCTTGCTGGGTTCTGTGAGAGTTGAGCCTTCAGAGTCTTCCTATGCTGATGGGGTCCAACTGCAGGTGGGGAGAACCAGCTGCAAAAGAATCTCCCAGTGATCTGAACTTGGAATCTGCAGAGTGAATTTAGGAAAATAATGTGGTCAAGAATGAACTGGGAAACAAATAGATCAACATTTTAAGCATTAGTGAGCTGAAATATACTAGTATTGGCCATTTAAAATCAGAAAATCACGTGATTTACTTCCCAAATAACATAGTCAAAAGGTATGGCATGACATTCATTATCAAAAAGGACATTGCAACATACATCACAGAGTACAATGTTGTCTGTGTTAGAATTATATGTCTGTCTTGAAGGAAATCCAATCAAATTAGCTATCATCCAAATTTATGGACTAATTGCAAAAGCAAGTAGTGAAGCAATTGAAGATTCGATCGACTGAAATTGATCAAACATGCCATCAAGATACATTGATATTTACTTGCAATTGGAATGAAAAAGATGGAAACAAAGAAGAAGAACAGTAGTTGGAAAATATGGTCATGGTGATAGTACTGAGGCTGGAAATCGCATGATAGAAATTTGAAAAACTAACTACTTGTTCATAGCAAATACCCTTTTGGAACAGCACAAAAGGTGATGCACTTTCCCCAATGGAATAGACGGAAGTCAAATGGATTATATCAAAAACTAACTACTTGTTCATAGCAAATACCCTTTTGGAACAGCACAAAAGGTGATGCACTTTCCCCAATGGAATAGACGGAAGTCAAATGGATTATATCTGTTGGAAGATGCAATGGAGAAACTCAATATCAGCTGCTAAAACCAGACCAGGGGCTGGCTGTGGAACAGACCATCTTTCCCTAGAGAATACCACACTAGGAAAAAAGAGGAAGGTCCTCCAGGAGATGGATCAACACCATGGTTGCAACAATGGGTTCAGGTAGAGGAGCAATATTCTGAATGGCTCAGGAACCTCCAGCCTTTTTGTTCAATGGGTCTCTATAGGTGAGCAGCAGCAAATTGAAAGTCAATGACTGCACACACAACAGTCATGCAGCACTTTCTTGCATAGTTTAGGATGACATTACAGATAAATTTAAGCATAAAGTTATAAAGTAGTATAGATAGTGGTATGCTTCTAGTTGTGTGTGTATTTCTGGGTCTGTAGCCATAAACTCTCATTGATGAGTTTGACTCACCCTTGCTTCTTATTGCAAGACTTTGGAAACGTGAAGTTGTTTTATAAGGTGAAATCCCACTCCAAGTGTAGGCCTTCAAGGCAGAACCAGAAAATAAAGCTTTAACCAGCAGCTTGATGGATTCATTTTTAAAAAGGATAAAATTATTTTACATCTCTACATGTATACAGATGCACACACATATACAGGAGGCACTTTAAATTCATTGAGAATAGAATTAAAAGATAATGGAATTTTTTCATGAACTTTTTGAAACCTGTGTGTATACAAAAACACCTGTACATATATGTATTATATGTATATCACTACCCCAATATAATGACCCTTTTAAGACTGCCCACATGTGAATACACACCAACAGGCGTGGCATCCCTCAGTGTTGCCACAATATTCCAGCTAGTTACTGGGAAACCCACCAATGAGTTAGTAAGAATGTATGCAAAGAGTGATCTCATCCCGGGATTCTCAAGGAGACAACACAAACACAGAAATAAAAGGAAAAGTAGTGGTTGGTGTCTTTTATCCAACTCATTTTTCTCCTTGACCTTCTGTCTGTTTGATCTTTGGAATTTCACAATAAATGTATCATCTGTGAAATACGTTAGAGTGTTGGTATCATTAAATTATTGAGTTTTATTAGAAATGAAAGCATAACAATTTTAATAAGTGAGAAGTATGTGTTTACTACTGAGAATGTCAAAACACTCCAGTTGTGGGTAGTTGTTAAGGGCAAGCTTTTCGAAAGGCAATGGGTAGTGGATTTCAAAACTTGATAGCGTAGAAGTTTTATCACCTCTTTTCTCTGCCTTGTTTAAGATATTGTATCCTATCTCTCTAATACGATCTTTGAATATCTATCTATCTATCTATCTATCTATCTATATATATATATATATATTTTGGCATCACTGCTCTCCGGTGGTGGACGTAGGAGGCCCAGCCCCACTGCAGGAATTGAACCTCCGTCCCAGTGGGCCGCAGTCCCGCGCACAACCACTATGCCACTGGGGCTCAGCCCGATCTTTGAATATTTTAAAGGTTGCTTTTTTCGCATTTATATGCTCATAATCAAAAATTTATCTTTGCCTATGAGAGGAGATAATTTTATTTTATTATTCTATTGGAAAGACAATAATCTCATCAGTATCACTGCTTTTTATGATTTCTTATACCAAAGCTGTCCCAATCTGAAACTCCAGGTATAAAACAGCCAAATTCCTTCCTCTTCTGTGGATTTCAACTCATGCAGTCCCAGTTTGTTTTCTAAAATCACAATCTTCACAAAAGCAGATCCCCAGGGCTATCTTCCCTACCTGTGATTCCAGCTCTCCAGTTGCTTGCTATTCTTGTCTTTGGAGCCCCATCATCAGGAGTCCCATTTCAGCAGCACCACTGACTGTGACGAGCTCTGCTGGCTTACACTGACTTTCACTGTCTTCTAACGTACATGGCTACACTCTCTGGTGCTGACTTTACAGATAGATCACTTGTGATGGAGCTGACAAAGGATAATTTGAAATCCTCTGTCTCTTGTATCCTAGGATGTCCAGTATTGCAAAGGAACCTGCAAAGGACACCAACTCTGAGAGAAAAATTACCCAGGTCACACTTGTCAATTTCTTACTGCCTCAATTACAAGGATACTGCATTCTCTTAAGTGTCCTTCCCAATATCATGCTTAACATTTTTTGCTGAATGTCTCTTGTAGATGATCTATTTTTATTTTTCATTATGTACTGTATATCTCCATCCTTTGAAATATAAAGCACTACATGGAAGACAGATAAGGTTGTCTACTCTTCTAAAGAGTTACAGTCTCAGAAACCCACATGGGCAGTTCTACCCTGTTTTACCGTTTTACCGGGTCACTCACTGTACATTGGGATCAACGTGATGGCACATGAAAACAAATACCTCTCATGAAAACAAAGCTCTCTCCTTTCTACCCATTAGCAAGCCCTTCCCCATCTCCCCCAAATAAAAGCCCCACAATATCTTGGACCATTAAAATGTTTCCTACAATAAAACATGTTCTAATACCTTTCTAACTTTACATAACCAAAGCTTGCTATCTTTTTTATTTGTATACTTATACCAAAGCGTACAACTTTGTGTGTGTGTTGGGGGTGGGGGAGAAGGGGACAGTTTGTGAGGATCATTTGCTAATGAGGTTGTCAGTTTCCACATATAGCATAAAACAAAACAATGAATAATTCCTAGTCATGATCTTGCCCTACCTCTGGCCCATTTTGGCTATCATGATTAAGACTTTGTTGCAATCATTTACCTGGCATTATTTTGGGGATAGTCACTTATCTCTTCTGAATCTCTGTTCTTATTTCTGAGATAGTGATAATACTTCCAGTGTATGTGCGAGTTATGCGGATTAAGTGAATATTTGTGTAGTTAAGCAACACAGAATAATCTTGTAATTGGTGGTGATGAATGAAAGACAGCATCATAGTCATCATCATCATCACTGTCATTATTTTTCATTTTGTTGAAAATACAAGATATATTGAGACATTTCAGGAATGAAATTGGAAACATTAATTTCTCCTATGCTTGCATTAGATTTTTACTTTATAAGAAATATTACAAATGACTCAAGTACATACATCTCAGTATTTTAAACCATTAAAGCTCTAAGTCAATATACCTATTGGTATCTGTTTTCCTAACTATGTTATCTTTTTTTTCCTGAAAAAGTAATCATGGAACATTTTGAATAGGAAATTTACTCTGCAGATAGCTGGATCATTTTTTTTGTATGTAGATTTTAAAAAATATTTTATTTTATTGGGGACTCTTACAGCTCTTATAGCATACATATATCCATTGTGCCAAATACATCTGTGCATATGTTGTCATCATCTTATTCAAAACATTTTCTTTCTCCTTGAATCCTTGGTGTCAGCTCCTCATTTTTCATTGCCCCCCACTCTTGTCCCCATGATAATTTATAATTTTTCTCCCCCCACCCCCTGGCCCATGTCTTACAGGGATGACTGTCTCCTTTCACCCACTTTGCTGCTGTCCCTGACCATGAGAAGGGGGGACATGTTGATTATTGTGATCAGTTTCCCCCTGTTTACACCCCCTCTTTCCTTTACTCTTCTAGTATCACTGCTCCCCTTATTGATCATGGGGGTTTATCTGTTCTGGATTTCCTGTGTTGTGAGCTGTTATCTGTACCAGTTTACATGTTCTGTTCTAGCCAGATATGTTAGAATTGGGGTCATGACAGTGGGAGGGGAGGAAGGATTAAAGAACTAGAGGAAGGTTGTGTGTTTCCTCAGTGCTATACTGCATCCTATCTGGCTTATCTCTTCCTTTTGGCCCTTCTGACAGGGAGTGGGCTGGACTATTTTTTCCAAATCATTTTATTAGGACCTAATTCAAATATCATAGCATACAGTAGTTTACTCATATCCAGAAATGTTGTACAATTGCTAGCACAATCAGTGTAAAAACATTATCTTCTTTCTTGTACTCCTTGATATCTGCTCCCCATTACTCCCCCACCTTCCCTGCCTACCCTCAGGAGTGCTTAATCTAGCTATTCTCCCTACAGCTCCATCCATTCTGGGGTCCATAAACCAAAAAACACAGAAAAATGCATAGCACAGCATCAAAGAGGCTAGCATCAATCAAGAAAATACAACAATGATAAACCCCAGCTTGGAAAAAGAAAACCCAGAAAATATAAAAACCGTCAACTTGGGGGCATCTGTCTTACATGGACCTTGTATTGATATTCGTCTACGACAAAGAACTTCTGATGCAGAAACAAACATTTCAGTGACATTTCCCAAGTCTGAAGGAGAGACAATGAAGAGGAAAGCTTCATAGAAAGAAACACAGTTCAAGGTGGAATTGTGTGAAGAGTAAATAAAGACTTCTTCAATGCCAAAATTTTGAGAGACTAACTTGGCTATAATGAACATATTGCTGAAAATCTAGAAAGAGAACATGGGGGAAGAAAATGAGTAGGAAAATTATTTTTCATAAATTCTCACTATCTTAAATCCATATAAATTTCTGAATATTTTCTTCTTAATAGAAATATAACAAATTATAAAGAAAAGTTGTTCTTTTCAATAGCTTAACTATAGTTAGGAGAAAACTTTTTATTACTTAGTTTTTGTATGTTACTGATGATATTTTTCTTAAGAGGGTATTTCAATGTTGACCTCTACGAATGCCTTAAGTGCAGCATTTTTTTTGAAATGGGAAAAGCAATGTTGATGTACATGTAGAAATCACTTTCTAATGTTCTTTAGCCTGATGCCATTTGGACTTGCCTCTCTAAGAGATATATTTTAGTAAGTGGCCCATTAACAGTACAAAGAGGAAGAGCATCATTTTTCTTCCATTACCACTGAACTCTGTGCTAGACATCCCTGGAGTTTGTACTGATAGAACAACCACTTGCTAAAATGAAGCTCTTCAGTAAATAAATGGCAACTCCAAATCAGAGCAAGTTCCAACCCTCCATCACCCTACCCAATGTCCAGCTCTCAGCAGACATTGTTTATACAGTGGTAATCAACAGGATAAATTCAGAATATCCTACAACAAATGATGATAAATTTCCTGCTTCAGGATGATAGGGTAATGGATCAGGCAGTGGCTATTTTTGTAAGGAAAGAGTGATTTGATGAAAATTCTCTTCAGTGAGCAATTATGGTATTATTCTTTGCAGCTATAACACTGAGAATAGATTATATTCTGCCAGTTTATAAATACATATCTATATATATTTATAAGTCTTAAGTTCTAAAAGTTAAGAAAGAGCCTTTAAAAAAAATAGGTCAAAGAATAAACTGTTTACAGCAAGAGAGTAGCAGGGTCTCTTTGGAAAGAGGATGCATTTCTGATGTTTTTCCTCCCACCAGTGTGACCTGCTGATCTCCAAAAAGAATCCTCCAGAGTGTGCCAGATGCAGAATTCTGAAACAGCCTTTTTTCTCTGTAGTTGGGGTGACTGGCTAACATCGCTTTGAATGTATCAAAGCCATTTTTGTGTCCTCCTTCTTAGAATTTTATTTCCACGTGTGAGATGGAGCAGTCAGTGTGGAAGTCACGGTTTCCCCCATGACTTCAAAATCCTCAATAGCAGCCTCTACTGAACAAAATAGCAATCCAACAGATATAGATCCAGTTAATTTCTATTTCCATCCGTGTTCTGACTCTTCTAAATCCCTTCATTTCAACGTAACAACTTCTGTTTTCACTCTAATTCTGATGTTCATTAGACTACAGATCACATTTTCCACTTTACATTTTCTTTGGCTGAGATTTTTTCATATATATTCTATTTATATATTTTATTTAAATATACATTTTCATGACTATTTGCAAGCTGAGTGGCCTTGCTTGGGTTGAACGAAGCTGAGTTTATAGCAAATGTTCCAAATATAAATGAAGCTAATGAGGAGTCAATACATATTAAGAGGTAATGACTGCTTTTCTGTTTTTGACCGATGATGAACATATTCCTTTAAGTTACTCATGATCATTTGAATTGCTCCCACTAAACTTGAGCTGGATATTAGAATAGTTTTGAAGGGAAAAATGTAAAGGTTACATTCTAGCAGCTTCTAATGCAAAATTATTTTGTAAATCATAAGGCATTACATACATTATTATCCACATTATATACATTATCTAAAAACATATGTTGTTCTTACCAAAGGGTCTTGGTGATGGGCCATCTTGAAATGTACACTTTGAAATGTGACACCAACATGTGTATGTAATAGAGAAACTGGTAATGTAAGAATCTACTTGCTCTACAGTCAAGTCTGATACACCGAAACCCTACAAGACAGAGGAGAGCAGCCTCCTAGGGTTTTCAAGGTTATATTCCTTAAGGAAGCAGACTACCATTCATGGCTTTCTTCTGAAGAAACAGCTCCTGAGTTTGAACTATTGATCCTTCAGTTAACTATCGTGTGCTTAAGCACTGCACTACCTGAGCTACTTCTAATGTTAGAATGATACTCCCCCAACCCAACCCACTTCCATCAAGTGATTACAATAGGTAGAAACCATATATAGGACTTCTGAGACTGAATCTCAACAGGTGGAAATAAGTTCATATTTCTCCCTAAGAGGAGTTCACTGATTTGCAATTTGCAAAGTCCAACACTTACCCAACAGCCTTGGAGGCATATTCATTACCCACTGAGCCGCTAACCACAAGTTCAAATGTTTGAACCCACCATATGCTCATAGGTGAAAGATGAAACTGTCTCCTCCAGAAAAGATTTCCGACCTCAGAATCCCCGGGGAGCAGTTGTATTCTGTTTCATTGCATGCATAGGAGTCAGAATCAACCCCACACCAATGAAATGTCCCCATGTCACTGCTGTTGGTATCAGACGCAATCCAGTCATCTCTAACTCATAGGGACACCATGTACAGCAGAAAGAAACATGACTGGGTCCTGCATATGCTTCACAATTATTCCTATGTTTGAGCCCGTTGTTGCAACCACGATGTCAATCCTTCTTTTCCGGGATCTTTTTATTTCTCACTCCTTCACCACTGTAACAAGTATAAGCCTCTCCCTCCTTGTCTCTAAGGAGGCTTGCATCTTTCTTCTTTTGTCAGCCCATGGTACTGTCAAAGTTCTTCAGCAGCAGCACAGTTCAAACACATCAATGCTTCCTTCATTCTCCTTAGTCAATGTCCAATGTTCTCATGCATATGACACAACTGAAAGCCAGTAGGTAGGCCACTTGATCGAAGTAACCTTTTTTGCTTTTCAACACTTCAGAGATGTCATGTACAGCAGATCTACCCAATGCACTGTTTGATCTCTTGACCTTTGCTTCCGTAAGTATTGATCATGGAACCAAGCAAGATAAAATCCTTGACGACTTCAGTCCTTTCTCCATTTGTCATAATGCGACCTGTTATTCCAGTTGTGAGGTTTTATGCTTTCTTTACCTTGAATTGTAATCTATATTGAAGACTGCAACCTTTCATCTTCATCAGCGAGTGTTTCCTGTCCTTACTTCCAGTAAGCAAAGTGGTGTCATCTGCCGATCACAGGTTGTTAGTATGTCTTCTTCCAATCCTGAGGTTGAGCTGTTCTTTATGTAAGTCAAATCTTATTTTTTTCTCAGCATATACTTTGAATAAGTATAGTGAGAGGATAGAATCCTAGTGCACACCGTTCCTGATTTTAAACCATGCAGTATGTCCTTGTTCTGCACACACTCTGGATACGAGTGCAGTTTCTGCATGAGCACAATGAAGTGTTCTGGAATTCCCATTCTTCTCAAGGCTATCACTACAGTTAAATGGCTTTGCATAGTGAATGAAACACAAGTAAACATCTTTAATGTCTTCTCTATTTTCAGCCAAGTTCTATATGAGGTCAGCTATGCTATCTCTTGGTTCATGTCCTCTTCTGAATCCAACCTGAACCTTTGGCAGCTCCTTGTCAATATACGGTTATAACCATTGTCTGATGGTTGCCAGGAACATTTTATTTGTGTATGAAATTCAAGATATTGCTTTATAATGTGAGCATCATTTTGGGTCACTTTTTTTTAGAATGAGTACACACATGGATCTCTTCTAGTCACAGTTGGCCAAGTAGCTGTCTTCCGAATTTCCTGACAGATAAATAAGTGCGTCCAGTGCTGCCTCAGCTTGTTGAATTGTTTCAATTGGTATTTTGGGAATTCCTGGAGACTTATTTTGCTTCCAGTACTGCTTGAACTGATGCTACATCCTTATTTATTTATTTATTTTTTACATTTTTTTTGGGGGGGGCATCATTGCCTCAGGTGGTCATGGGCGCTACCCAGTGCTGCTCCTGAGAGCCGCCGCTGGATTTGAACCGCCAAGCCTGCGGGCCGCAGTCCCGCACTCAACCACTTACACCACCAGGGCTCAGCCCCAGATGCTACATCCTTAAATGGGGGAATGTTGACTAGGTTTTTTTTGTTTGTTTGTTTAGTGACTTTGTGTCTTCTTTCCATTTGATGTTTCCTGTATTGCTCAATATTTTCTGCATGGGATCTTTCAATTTTTCAACTTGAGGCTTCAATTTTTTTCTCTAACTCTTTCAGCTTATGATATGCTGAACATGTTTTTATTTATTGTTTTTCTAACTCTATATCTTTGCACATTTCATTTTAATATTTGACTTTGTCTTCTCTAGCTGCCCTTTGAAATTTTCTGTTCACCTTTTTGACTTCATCTTTTCTTCCATTTGCCTTAACTCCTCTGTGATTAAGAGCAAATTCCAGAGTTTTCTCTGACATCCACTTCGGTCTTCTCTTTCTGTCCTGTCTTTTTAATGAACTTTTGCTTTTTTAAATGTGATCCCACATCTCATCAGTTTTTTTGTTATTAGTGTTCCAAAACATCAAATCTGTTCTTGAGATGTATTGCAGACTCAGGTGGTATGTACTTATGAACTTATTTTAATTTTCTTTAGTTTCCTCCTATACTCATATATGAGCACTTGATATCATGTTCTACTGTCGACCCATAGCCTGGCTTTAGCTGCCGATATGTAGCTTTTCCATGGTCTCTTCCTATAGCTGTAGTCAATTTGATTTCTGTGTATACAATCTGGAGACATCTACATGTATAGTTTTCATTTGTTTTGTTGAAAAGGTTATTTACTGTGAAGATATCATTGGTCTTGTAAAATTCTATCATGTATTCTCTGGATTCTTTTTTATCAATAAGCTATATGTACAAGCTACTGTTCCATCCTCTTTGTTTCTAACTTTTGCATTCCAACCACCAATATTTATCAGCATAATTTGGTGTGATGTTTGATCAACTTCAGAATGAAGACATTTGTAGAATTCTTTAACTTATGCATTATAGTGGTTGGTGCATGCATTTGAATAGTTGTCTTACTGAATTTCCTTCTCTGCAGCTAGATATAATCCTAGCACAGACAGCACTTTACATGAAGATAGATCTGGAAATGCCCCTTTAGACAGCAAAAAAAAAAACCAAAAAAAAATTCCTCTTGATTGCACCATTCTTAGCACAGTAAAGCATATAATTATCTGGTTCAAATAGTCATTCCAAATGGCCATTCAAAATTGTTCATTTCAGTTCACGAATGCCTAGGATGGGAGAAAGACCAGGCTTTTATGGCTGTAAACAGTTACAGAATTAAAACGCAAAGCGGGTTGGTATGAGTCAGCCCTGACTCAATGGCAGTGAATTTCAAATGCCTAGACTATTTATCTTTATGTGTTTCGTGAAATCTGCTTCATGGGCTATGACTTCCAATTTTCCTAGATTTATAGTTCATACATCCAAGTTCCATTATTAATAGAAACCTGTAACCATTTCTTCTCATTTTGAGTCCAGCACCATCAGCAAATAAAGGTACAGAAGTCTTTCCCTCTCTCACAGACTTCCCTCCTTCCCTGTCTTTACAGTTGACGCTACTCAAAGGCAGCTCTTATGCACTCATAGTTTTAGGGTTTTCTGTCCCAAGAGGCTAATTTTCTGTCACTATTTCTGATGATATTCTGCTTCTAGTCATTAAACATTCAATATATGGCACTAATTAACTCTAACCCTAAGATTTTCAGTGACTAATTCTTCTGACGTGAACAGTCGACTGCTCCTGTATTTTCTGTTTGTAGTCTGGAAGCTCTGCCATTTCCTGTTCACGTGCTCATCACCCAAACAACAGCAACTGAAATACAGTGCAGGGTTGGCACCAACAATTCTCCACTTATTCTCCCTCTTACTCATTCTTGCTTCCTAAAAACTTGTTTCCCAGTGGCTTTCCAAGTGTGAAAATGTTGTCGTTGGAAGATACGATGAAAAGAAGAGGAAAAAAAACTTTGAATAAAGCCTCAAAATCAAATGAAACTCTCTGTCTTTTAATCAATTCTCACTCATAGGAACACTACAGGCTAAACAGTATAAATATTTGTGTTCCCCTGCTCACCTAAAGTTTAGTCTTTCAAAACCACCCCGTCAGGATGATCTGCTTCATTAAAGATTGGAGCCAATATGATTCTATGGATCAGTGCTCCTTCATAACACATGGGTTTATCATAAGACAGAATCAACTTGAAGGCAACTAGCAATAGGAAGTTTGGGAAATTGGCTAGATGGACGTAATGATCAAAAGATATAGATTGCACAGGTGTTGTTACTGTGCACTTTCACATGCTTGTTTGAGATTGGTAAAGGGTGAAGAAATGTTGGAAACTAGTTGTGTTACTAAATAAAATTTGGAAAGTAAGAATTTACATATAGTTATGAAGTTAATTTATTACCAGGAAATCCTAGTTGTACCATAATTTAGATCATTAAGAGCATATTTTTTTGTGGGCATCACTGCACCCTAGTGGAAGTAGGAGGCCCAGCCTTGCTCCTGGAGAGCTGTTGCTGGGTTTGAACCATCAACCCTGTGGACCACAGTCCCAGACTCAACCACTATGCCACCAGGACTCAGCCCAAGAGAATATTTTTATGGATGCAAAAAATTTCCAGATTTATAGAGATGCAGAAGAACCATCATCAGATACCGAAAACCTAATGAATGGCATCAGATCATTGTCAAAGATAGGGTCAGAAAATAAGCCCCTCAGGTTGAAAGGCACTCAGAATATGAGTGAGAAAGAGCCAACTTCTTAAAGCAGCATCCACCACAATGATGTGTACAGAGAAAATCCTTCAAGTGCAAATCCTTCAAGACCTTCATTTGTTAATGCGACAGAACTCAAAATGAGAAGAAACAGTTGCAAAAATTTCTAATAATTGGAACTTGGAATGTATGAAGTGTGATTAAAAATTAGAATTCGTCAAAGGTTTAATTGAATGCATAAAAATCCATGTCCTAATTGTTAGGGAGCTAAAATGGACTGACATTGACCATTTTGAACCAGAAAATCATATGAGTTATCATGCTACAAACGAAAAAATCAAGAGGACTGGTGTTGCATTCATTGTCAAAAAGGGCTTTTCAAGATCTATCTTGAAGTTCGATGCTGTTTTGATAGGATTATATCTATTCACCTTCAAGAAAATCTAATCAATACTATTATTTAAATTTATGCACCAACTCTAAGAGTCAGTAATGCAGAAATTGAATAATTCTATTGAAGCCTTCATTCTGAAATTGAAAAAAAATACAATGAAGAGGTATTGATAATATTGGAATGTGTTGATAATGATTGGAATGCAGAAATTGAAAACAAAGAGGTAGAAATAGTAGTTGAAACATATTCTTGGTGGTAGAAATGATTCTGGAGAGCTCACAATAGAATTTTGCAAGACAAATGTCTTCTTCACAGTAAATACCTTTTTTCAACCATACAATGGAAAACTAACTATACATGGACTTCTCCAGATGCGAGACACAAAAGTCAACTTGAACACCTCTTTGGGAAGAAATGATGGAGGAGCTGAATATCAGCAACTAAAACCAGGCCAGAGGCTAACTGTAAAAGAAACCATCAATTACTCCTATGCAAGTTCAGGTTGAAGATGAAGACAACGAAAACAAGTCCACAGGAGCCAAAATATAACCTCGAGTCAATCCTATATGAATTTCTAGAACATATCAAGAATGAATTTGTTGTCTCGAACACTGATGACAGAGGTTTCATGAGCTGTGAGAAGACATGAAGAACATGATTATTGAAGAAAGCAAAAGGTCTTAAAAAAGACAGGAAAGAAAGAAATGATCCTAATGGACATCAGTTGGGATGCTGAAAATGGATCTTAGCTGGACAGTAGCTAAGGCAAATGAATAAAATGATGAAATAAAAAAGTTGAACAGAAATTTTCCAAGGGAGTTTGAGAAGACAGAGTCAAGTATTATAATGCAACGTTTAGAAAACCAAAAAGGAAGAATATGCTCACTATATCTTAACCTGAAAAACCTAAAGAAAAATCCAATCCTAGAGTGACAAAATTTGAAAGATTTTCTGGGTAAAATATTGAATGATGCAGGAATAATCTAAAGAAGATGGAATAAATACACAGAGTTACTGTACCAAGAGACCTAGTCAATATTTACTGTTGCAGGAGGTAGAATATGAGCAAGAGTCAATGAGGCTGAAGGAAGTTCATGCTGCACTGAAAACAGCTAAAAGCCATTATCCAGGAATTGATGGGATACCAATTGAAGTATTTCAACAAGCTGATGAAACATCGGAAGCGCTTACTTATCTATGGTAGGAAATTTGGAAGATAGCTACTTGGCCAACTGACTGCAAGAAATCCACATATGTGCTCATTCCAAAGAAAGGTAACCCAACAAAATAAACAAGTTATAGAACAATATCATTGGTATCATATGCAAATAAAGTTTTGCTGAAGATTATCCAACAACAGTAGTTGCAGTACATTGACAGGGAGCTGCCAGAGTTTCAGAGTCAATTCAGAAGAGGATATGGAATAAGGGATATCATTGTGGATGTCAGAAGGATCTTGGCTCAAAACATACAATGCCAGAAGGATGTTTACTAGTGTTTTATAGACATTCTCAAAACATTTGATTGTGTGGAGCATAAGAAACTATGGATAACCTTGAAAAGAATGGGAATTACAGAACACTTCATTGCACATATGGGACCTGTTCATAGTTTAAGATCACAGGTCAAGGGAATACTTCCTGGTTTAAAACCAAGAAAGGTGTCAGGTTCGTATCCTCTCCTCATACTTATAAAATTTGTATGCTGATCAAATAATCAGAGAAGCTGAAGAAGTTTCTCTGCCTTTTATGAAGAAGAATGTGTCATGAAGATCAGAGGAAGGTTTATTAAGAACTTTCAATATTCAGATGGGACAACCTTGCTCTTGGCAGTGGGCTGACTTGAAATACTTGCTGATAAAGATCAGTGATTGCAATCTTCAGTATGGATTACAGCTCAATGTTAAAAGACCAAAATCCTCATAGGAGTACCAATGCAATATCATGATAAATGGGGAGATGGGTGATGTTGTCAGAGATGTTGTCTTGCTTGGATCTCCATCAATGGAAGCAGCAATCAAGAGATGACAGGCATGATGGCATGAGGTAAATATGCTGCACAGGGCCGCTAGAGAGTGTTGGAAAGCAAGGATATTACTTTGAGGACTAAAGTGACGTTGGCCTAAGTCATGATATTTTTCAATTGCCTCATATGCATATGAAAGTTGGACATTGAATAGGAAGACAGAAGAACTGATGCATTTTAATTATGGTGCTGGTGAAGAATCTTGAAAGTGCCATGGACTGTCCAAGAACGAATCAATCTGTCTTGGAAGA
Organism: Nesogale talazaci; assembly: GCA_004026705.1. Classification (NCBI taxonomy): domain Eukaryota; kingdom Metazoa; phylum Chordata; class Mammalia; order Afrosoricida; family Tenrecidae; genus Nesogale; species Nesogale talazaci. The sequence goes on from PVJH01031001.1 coordinate 17,231, forward strand.
AGAACAGATAGAATGCTCCTTGGTGGAAGGGGTAGAGAGATGTTGGACATCTTGTCAGAGGAGACCACTCCTTCCAGGGAGAAAGACATCATGCTTGGTCAAGTGGAAGGACTGGTTAAAGGAGGAAGATGGATTGCCACATGGCTGCAACAATGGGCTGACATTAAAGAATAGTTGTGAGGATGGCACAGGACTAGGCAGTGCTTTGTTAAGTTTTGCACATGCTCCCGAAATATCGGAAGTGATGCATACCTAACAACAACACGAGTAAGAATCCACTTGATGCTCATGAAGTTTTTTGGGTAGGTGTGCGCAAGATTTCTTTTCAATTTTCTATCACAATGTTCACACATTTATGACAAATATTCATACAATGATTATATCATTCTATATAATAACTATGTATACAATGATTGATAGAATTATTTATGCAAACCCAATCCGGGGAATGATCAGTCATGTAGGAAGCACATAAGGCCTCAGCTTCATCATATCCATGTAAAAACATAGTAGTTTCCAGCAAATGAATGACCATATGTTAATGCTTTGAAGGTTCACATTCTTAGTGGTAAAATTCAGAGAGTAAAGTTGTGATTTGAAAATAATGTACCATATAAAGAGATAAAATCTGCTCACATTCATTCCACCTCTCTGTCTAAGCTAAGAACACTGATGGCTCAGTAGTTGAACTTTGGACTGCAACCCCTAGGGTTGGCGGTTGGAAACCACTAGTGGTTGGAAACCACTGCGGGAGACTGGGTTTTCTACTCTGTAAACAGGTACAGTCTTGGAACCCCTCAGTGGGCTGAGGCAGCATTAACTCAATGTCAGCGAATCTGGTTGGGTTTGGTTTCTCTCTGTGAGTCTGTCTCTCTCCTGGCAGAGCTGTGTCTTAAATATTGAGCTACTGATTGCAAGATTGGCAGTTCAAACCCACCAACTGTTCCTTGGGAAAAAAGAGGGGGTTATTGGCTTCTGTAAACATTTTGGGCTCAGAAACTCTATGTATGACTGTTATGAAACAAGTTGGTGGCCATTTGGCATACACCTATTTTGAAAAGTTAGTGTCAAAATTCCTTTATCTTTTAATTTTTAAAAATTGCATAGACTCTTTGAAGCCTACCCCCATATATACATATGAAAATCTCAACTTTACAGTATTTTCCATTTCATAGTTCTGCCTGCACTCAGGGAAAAATGTATAAATGGTGCAACCACATATGGGAGGGAAATTTTTACAAGCAGATAAGTCTTCCATGGTTGGAACCCTGCCAAAGACAAACTGTGCAGTTTATTTTCAAAAAAGGAGTGTTATCACTTGCACACACCACCCGGCTTGCTGTGAACCAGACAAAATTAAAGGCTAAAAAATTTAACTTGACTTTTAAACAAAATCTTAAGTACTAAAATCTGATCTTTATCAGCTTTTATAAGAGAAAAATGACATCTCTATGCCAACTGTGGATATCTATTCATGAAAGAAAGGAGCTGTACTTTAACAATCGTATTGTAGATCAATAAAATGGCAATTTAAATCACTCCTCAGACAATGTAGTGTACATTACTACATGCCCCAACATGAAAAGGATGACACATGCATGACTATTTAGCTGTGAGCTGAGTTGAATCATTGGACTATAGTTTTACTGGGGCATATCTCCAAATAACTTTTCACTAAAAGACTTCATCCCACTGTGGATGCTAGTTAAATCTGTTCCTTTGGTTTCTGATTTCAATGAACTGCTGGGAATTTAAGGGGGAAAAAGTGAAGTAGTTGACACATTGATACAATAAACTTCTAAAATTAGAACCTAATGATCACGTGACACATAATTTTCTGGCACATAAAGTAAGTATCCAAACTAAGTAATTAGCTAAATAATTATTTTACATGAAGTAAATTTAAAAAGTGAAATACAGCAGTAGGATTCATTTAAGAAAGATTAATGAAGTACATGAATAGATACTAATATTTAATATCATCATTACCTGGTAGTTTTTCAATATTCATATTGATTGAACATAATAATAATAAAAGATTTTCTGAATATCAATTAATGCAATGTATGCACACACAAATCATTATCTTTGCTCATTACTCTTTTATATGTTTTTGAGTTCTTTTAATACATAAAGTAGTTCAAACAATTATAGTAGGTTGACCTCAACAAAGAAGATACTAAAATACAGTTTGATTAAAAAGTGTTCTAATGATCTTTTCACTTTCAAAAATATCTGTTCAAAGTTGTGTGACTGTTGTCATGTTCAAAAGCAAGCTCATTATAAAGTGAGACACTAGGTGGCAATAGAAACCCCCAAACAGGACCCATTGTTGCCTCTATCTAACGCCCTGTTTGAAGACCAGTCTTTCTCTGACTGACTTTTGAGTTTCACGTGAAAATCCCCACCGTACTTATTACTTCTCTCTCACTATGGTAGTTTATTTAAATTTGATGAAGAATTCACGTAAACCAAACTATCTCCTATGTGTTTGATGCAGGATTTGAAGTATAACTTCTATCGCATTTCTCACATATGCATTTAGGCGTGAAAAACAATTGAAGATGACAATTTTGTTCACGAATGGTGAAACAAAGTATTTTATTTTACCCAGATAAGATGTTTACTTTTATGTATGCATCTGTGTATCAGACATAATGTTCAACTTATAAAATATCTTAATAGTGATAATTTGTGTACCTTTTTAATATAGCATTTTTAATAAATTAAAGATTTTTTGTAGAATAGGAAGAAGTAAGTTTATGGACAATACAGGCATATTTTTCTTAAAATATGATTAGGAAGAAGCAACATATTCTAATCATGAGCAGAAACCTAATATAATAACATTCATCTGTAATATTTATAAAAACACTCAAAATATATTCAAACTCATAAAATGACATTGAAGATTTCAGTAGAAGGAAGAACAGAGTGTTAAATAAAGAGATTACAATCCAGATGAATTATTACTATTCCTGGCTGTTTTCTATGTCTGCTAGCACATTTATCTTAGTCTGGACATACAAGGCCGACCAACAGTGCATTTTGGGATGCTACTCTAAGTGGTAAACTTTGTATGATTGAAGGCCCTCATTACTTTCATTTTTGCTTCTATTATTTTTTTTCACCTCATGGTAATTGATGTGAGTTGAGTTAAGGAGATATTTTTTTAGTGAATTTATTTAAAAATAATTTTTAAAATGATATAAAAAGCCAGATTTTAAGGGGTTTGTACCAGTATTAATAGATGCCACTATAGAGGTTGGATGGTTTTAGATATTTAGATTCTCTTTTTTATCAAATTAAGCTTTCATTCAATTAAAAAAGCATAAAGAGATATGATAATTAAATACAATGTGCAATTCTTGGATTGAAAAAAATAAAGCATTAGTTATTATTTATTAGTTAAATAATTCCTTGAGACAATTATGATCGATACTATGAATTTTAAAAAGTATATTCTTATTCTTAGGATAGATACATATATATTTCTTAGGATGGATTATGTATGTATTTAAGTGGAAGTGTTAGTTTAACTGAAACTAATTTTAAATGACTCAACCATAGAGAAGTATGTATGCAGGAAGAGAGAAAGAAAAATCAATGATGGCAAAGTATTTTTAAATGATGAATTTAACAAATTGGGTGCTCAATAACATTTTATTCTTTCAATATGTACATAGACTTGGTATTTATTTTAAAATCTCTGAAAATAGAGATTAGAAAATAAGTGATACTATTACTCTTTTCAATTCTACTTGACTTTAATAAAAAAATGCCATTTTCTCTAGTGAACAATAATCCAGATATTCTAATGTGAACATTTAGCCAATTCTTTTTGACAATGAAAGCTATTTTGTCTTGTGGATAAGACAGGACTAACACATCCCTTAAATCGATTGCAGAAATGAACATAGAGACAAGCTCTTATATCTATAAGAAATACACTCATCCTATTGTACCATCTGTTCCAGGCTGAACCATTGGCCATTCAATGCACCATGTCCCACCAGACTGTCATCCCAGTTCCAGATCGAAACCATGGTTCTACAAAGAATTTTCTACTCCAAAATGATGTCTCAGTTTGTGACGTTTTCATGCTTTCATTTTTGCTTCTATTATTTTTTTCACCTCATAGCAATTGATGTGAGGTCCTTCCCAGAATGTATGCCTAAGGTGATTAAAAAAGTTCTCCATAGAATGTATGCCTAAGGTAATCTAAATGTCAATAAGCAATTCAAAAGAGAAATAGCTTGGAGATATTGGGTAAGGATGGTAGACAACAAAGTCTTGCTATTGCAAATTTAAATCAGCTTTTGAGGGCTCTTGAAAAATGAAAGAAGCTATGGTATTTTATTGACCCAAACATCCATGAACTATTGTTTACATTTACTCTGCTTTGTTCAAAAAAGGAGTTGGCACAAACAACAATAAGGGAGAATATTTGCAACAGAAGTGATCTGAAACAGGAAATTACATCTATTTATACATAGAATCACAGCATTGAGGCATACAGATCAAACCCCATATGTCAGATTCTTAGTAAATGCAGGAAAATTCAGCTTCAGAGTTTTTCTCATATCTTCTGAGTGGAATAGCAGAAATAACATGCATATTGTAAAGCTTCCTTTGTTGACATAGTAAGTATGGGAGCATATGCTCAGAATATGTTTTATTTTCATTACAAGTTTGTTTTGCAAAAATGTAAACATTTGGCACTAAAAGTTGATCAGGTTTGTGAATATATCTACTTTTAGGCCCACCAATTTGATGAATACAAGACTTTAGAGGGAGCACTATTTTAGAATTAACCTATTAAACTTTCTTTCTCAAGTTTCAGAATTTTTAGTAATTGACAAGATTGTCTATTTCAACGTATTAACACTTTGTGTCTGTGTGCTTAATTCATTTTCTGAATGTGTACAGGGAATATCTACTTAATCTTTTCATGTCAATTCAGGTATAAAATATATATAAATATATTCCTTGCCCATGTCTGTATCTCTTTCTCTCTATATATGTATACATATACACACACAACAGAGATTAGTCTTAAGCCAACAAGGAAGAGAGTAAAGTTATAGAATAAAATTTAAGTATTTAAAAATGTATTGTTTTAATAGTATACAAGACAAGTTTAAAAGTAATTGTGTGGAAAAGAAACTCAATATTTTGCAAACCACAATATACTTCTTACGTTATGATGCTTATTTTTTATGCCAGTTTCATTACTCAAAAGGGAGGGTGAGATGGGGGTTGGGAAATATCACATTACACCTAAGCAGGGAAAGTCCCCTAAGTTAGAGTTAGCTGTTGGTTAAGCAAAGAAGGAGGTTATAATTTACATTTTCTAAATGAAAATATAAACCCTCAAACTCCAAAGAAGAAGAACTTAATTCTTTTGTTGCTTAAATTCTATCCTCAAAGCAACCCCTGGATCTTGAAACTGCATATTAGAGGAGGAGTGATAGTTCTCCCTTTACTTGCTTGTAGCCTGGGAGCTGTGCTACCTGTCTTCAGTGCTCAACAGAGTCCCTCCTGCTCTTCACATCTCTGGTCTAGTTGCAGATTCTTGTTAGTTCTGCTACAAACCCAAGATTGACACTCGCCATTTGGCCTTCCCCTGACACCTGCATGAAATACGCAGCCAAGCTCTTGTTCTTCCTTGACAAGGAGCGGAGCTGGGGGCCTCTGTTCTTAGAGACAGGGGCCAGAGCTGACCAATTTTACACCAGACATGAGACCTTTTATTGGGATAATATGCAATTTGTTTCCCTACGTTCAAAACCCAGATTAATAGAGAAGAAAAAAAATGATGCAGGCAAATGTTGAAATCTTCTGATAAAGCCATGCTGTTGTTTTCTTTGTGTCAGTTAACGTGCCCTATGGATCGCCATCCTGTCTTCTTTTTTTTTTCCTTACAAAGCAAAAGAAAGAGGGAAGATCTTGGAAAGAGAGTTTGGTTTGGTTACAAAGAGACTGAGCTCTTCAGCTGATCTGTTTTGAACTCTTATTCAGACTCAAAGATAATGTTTACAGATAGTCTAATACGCTGAGATGGACAAGAAAGAAAAGCTTGGTGATCTAATTCCAATTATCATGTAATCGAGACTCTATAGATACTAAGATTCTGATCACAACTTATGGAGCTGGTACAGGAGTCAGCAGCGTTTCTTTGTGTTTGCACGGAGTTCCATGAGTGGGGTAAGTGGAGTATGACATTTTCTGCAGAGCATTTTCCACTTAGTCCTTCCCTATCTGCATCATACTCCCTGCCATTGAGTTAATTCTGAAAACTCCTAGATATGCTACCTTACAGGGCTAAATTTCCTCTGTGTTCCTGATACTGTAACTGAGCGTGGAAAGCCTCGTTTTCCTCCCAAGGAGTGACTAGTGGTTTTGAGCTGCCAGCCTTGTGCTTAGCATTTCAATGTGTAACCGCTATGCCACCAGGCACAGATTTTTAGTGCTGGCTGAGGAAAGTACAAATCTCTAACTAACTGAATATCATTGGATTTTTTTTCTAGTGACCCTATCTGTCTTTGATTGGAGAACCCTCTTTTATTATTGTTATGCATTCAGCATAAGATAAGTTTGTTTTTTTAAAAAGAATAATCATACTCTTTACATTAGTGGAATCTTCATGTTCATGCTTCTCTAAAGCTATCCCGAAGTTGTAAGGCGTTTTTATGGAGCACCAGAAAATGTGACATCATAGAAAATAGGAAATGTTTTCCCTAGCAGAATTTCTGACTATAAAGATGAAATAGACAATCATAGCTTTGAGCACATGAGTCCATGGAAATAAAAACTCACATGCTAAGGGTCTAAAGCAAGGTCTCCATGCCGGGATATTCACTTTGTTCTCCCCTGGCAAGTTTCTTGTGACAGTCTCATGCTTCAAAAATTTAAGGGCAAAAATAGGAATAAAATTGAAGATTGAAAACATGTTCTCTAGGAACAATACATCTTCCCTGGGAAATGGAAAAAGACGACTGCTATTTTATCAGTAGGAAACCGGTGTCACTCTTGGGATGCCAGTGCAGGCAGCGG
>PVJH01031002.1:0-24245 GCA_004026705.1 Nesogale talazaci
GGAAAGGGATGAGACTCTCTCCTTCCAAAAAGATGCACAGCCTCAGAAACCCAGGGAAGCCAGCATTGACCGGACAGCAGGTGGTTCAGTTTGGTCTGGTTTGGTTCCGTTTATCAGCTCTAACTTAAAGGTGCACTATCTGAGAACGGGCATAGAGGAGGGGCCCTGAACCTGTGCTTTAGAAACCTAAATGTCTATCATCGTACTTTCAAGAAGCTAGCGTATGGCCCATCTCTCTATTATTAAATGTTTAACTGTGCATACCACCTGTAGTTAGCAGTAGGCGTCAGGACAAACTACATGACCCTTTAATCCCTGGAGCTATTGCTTCAAGAGGCTTGTGCCTGAAGCCGACTCCTGCCCCTACATGAAAGGGCCTGAAACTCACCGAAGACAAATGACTTGAGCTCGGGCTGAGACAGCAGTGTCTGTCACTCAGACACTCACGGCAGACACTGCCTAAGCTCCCTTCTCAAGGTGGGGCAGGCCGGGATGGTTTGCTCAGCCAAATGGCCAGTTGCCTTTCTGAGACAGAGACCTAAGAAACCATCGATGCCTGCTTCATGCTCCAAGCGCTCAGACACACACACACAATGATCACCCCAATAAAAATATTTATTTTTCTCGGAGTCCCCGTGGTATAGTGATTGAGTGCAGGACTGCGGCCCGCTGGGTTGGCGGTTCAAATCCAGCAGGAGCTCTCCAGGAGCAAGGCTGGATAGCTCCCACGACCACCAGAGGGCAGTGACGTCCCCCCAAAAAATATTTATTTTCCTAAAGAGACCAAGCTTTCGTCTCCCTCCCCCGCCCCTACACACCCCTGAATATTAAGACACTCCCACACAAAATGGCGCACAGATGGTCAACAAGCCTAAACAGACATCTCCCAAAGGAGCCCATAGGATGACCCTCATTGCCGCTGACTCGGCTACCATGTGCACGGGTCAGTGGCCCTGCCAGGGCTCCACCCTGGAAAAGCTCATCCTATGGAAAGCCCACTTGGCGGGTCCTCTGCCTCTCGTCTCTGACACTCCGTTAAATGCCCAGATGTAATGCGCTCATGCTTATGCATAAATTCCATCTCGGAGTGTCAGGGCAACACCTAGAGGAGCCTCCAGCTGTGGTGAGTGGAAAGAGCTGGACGTCAGAAGCCCTGGGGTCCAGGCCACATTTCCTCTGACTTTTACAAGTTGTGTGCAGATGCCCAGGCCCACCCACCGCCAGTGCCAGCAGGGGTGGGGCACCGAGCACTACCACAATGGAGCTGCTGAGGGGGTTCAGGGGAGTCACTCCCAGCTCCTGGCTCCTCTGCCAACCTCCAGAGCCATCCCTGATCAGCGGGGCTCAGCGTGACAGTCACAGACAGGAAAGGGGCAGACTGTGTGCAAGACAGCCAGTGTGAGAGCATTTCTGAAGCCTTGGAGGAAGGGGGGAGAATGATGCTCCCCGCCCAGTTGGGGGAGTCCCAGCCATCGCCCGCCCCACAGCAGTGGCAGAACAAAGTGGGTCATGTTGTGAGCAACATTAAAATGTGGTTGGTGTTTCCCTCCACCCCTTTTTGCTTCATCCAGAGATTTCTCTTTCCCCCTCGCCCCCATCCTATAAATGTGATCAGTCCCATACTTTTCTGTCCACTTTGAGGCTAGAGCCCGGTTGACGATCAGAACACAATCTGAATTCTGTTGTCAGGAGAGCTGAATCAAAACCTCAAACAGAACCAAGTGATCAATCTTCCCTCCTGCCTCAGCCCAGTGGGAAGGGGCGGTTGGATGAAAATGGATGTGGAGGGATATGAAAAAGAGGGAGACGGTGGCGAGCCAATTTCTTACCCCTCCTGACAAGGGCAGGAAGAAGAGGAAGGAACATAGGCCTTCCTTTCACTGTTTCTGCTACAAGCCGGCATTGTTCTGTGGGCCCCGCACAGGGGTAGGCTGGCTCCTTTTCTCTGCGGTGATCTCAGGCACTTCCTGCAAGATGCTCTCCCCTGCAGCTTCCCTGATGTGCCAAAAGTTTCTTTACCCCCAGTGGTTTCTTGTCTATGTTCCCACAGACTTCAAGAATCTAGCCGTTCCCTTCCTCTTCTTGCTTCCCAAGTCTCTCTATCCTACCAGATGGCTCTCTTAGACAGAATCCTGAAAGATCTCACACTGTCTCTCTTTTCCACATGGCCCAGGTCTGGTCCACAGGAGACACTCACACAGCGTCTGGGCAGGCCAAGTCGAGTATAACCCCTTCCATCCAGCTTGCTGAGGCACAAGGACTCTCTTGTCACCATCGTCAGGAAACCCACTCCCAGGGTCTCTGAGGAGCTTCATGGGGGCACTCGACCTGGGGTGAAGTTCCTAGACCCCTCCCACCTCCTCCTGACGGGAAAGTCAGAGTTGCTGACAGCACCCGTATTTCTTGCCAAGAAATCGCCTGGCCCACTTATCTCCCCTTCAGCTGGCTGAGATGGTTCCGCATGTGGGACCAATCAGCAGAGGTTTCCTTGTAACCCTACCATTGTGGGGTTACACACCTCCTCAGAATCTCATGGATCTGGGAACCTAGTCAAAACTGCAGTTTTAACATTCATTACATACCCATCTTCGATTTTAATTATGTGCTTATTTTCATCCATTCCGTGTCTGTCAGTTTGTCAGACTGTGATGGCTTGCCTCGGGGTGTCATGCGGGAACACACAGAGATCAAACCGAGGAAGGGATGATGGAGACGCTCCCTGTTAGCAGCTAGCATCAACGAGGGGACTGGCTCATTGTGGAGCATGCCCTCAACTGCTCCTATGGAAGTTCAGTTGGACACGCAGGAAATTTAACAATTCCACAAGAGCCAAATTACAACCTTGAGTATATCCCACCTGAATTTTAAGGACACATTTGTTGCATTGAACACTAATGGCAGAAGACCTGATGAGCTGTGGGATGACACCAGGCAAGAAAGAAAGAAAAGATCAAAGGGGACGTCAGAAGAGACCCTGAATCTTGTTCTTGATCATAGCAGATGGAAGAAATGTTGACATCAAAGAGATGAATGGGAAATTTCAAAGGTCAGCTTGAGAAGGCAAAGTAAAATGCTATCAGGACAGGTGAAAAGACCGTGAGTGAGAGAACTAAAAAGGAAGAATGCACTAAGACTATCTTAAACTGAAAGAACTTGAGGGGGAAAAATCCAAGCGATATTGAAATCGTCTATGGGCAAAATACCGAATGACTCCAGATGCAGCAAAACAAGATGGAAGAAATATATACAATCACTGTACCAAAAAATAATTGGTCGATAGGTAACATGGGATCAAGGAGTAATGGTATTTCAAGTAGAAAGAAAATATTGTGAAAATGATGGTGGCCACAAATGTATTAGTAAATCTGGGCAAAAACATATTTCTCTGCCCAAAATGAAATGCGCTTCTCTCTCACCTTTCCTTACATTTTTCACCTGTCCGCACTGCTTACAACTGTTGATCAGGGATTCAGCTCTTAAACAATACAGAACAGCATGTCCTTGAAGAGGGAAGCCATCTTCCATTTGCATACTTCAGAAGGCAGCTTGATTCAAGGAACTTAAGGAAGAGTGGTTGGCAGGTGCAGAATGTGTTCAGGAGGCTGGTGGGACTTAAAAGAGATGGTGGGCCGAGGGGTGGTGTAGTTTTACGGGGGATTTGCCAAGGAGACTGAGCAGTAGGAAGTAAGGATACCAGGATGTGAAAGGAAACCAGAAAGGAGATAAGACCTGTGTTTTTAGAGCTTGCACCAAGCACTCCCATCTCCCACACACTTTTTAAGAACCATTAATTTTTAGAGCTAGAAAAAGTATTTGCTATCATCAGAGTCTGTGGTTTTCAAACACTTTTTGGCCAAATGGATAAATCTTTCCATTGAAGTCTTAGCCACTTTATAAAAAACAGGTCAGAAGTAGAGATGATCTAGTTCATGGTGAGGTGGTAATCATGGTGGTGGTAATCACACCATTTTCTCACAGTAGTCTCTGAACCTCTACCTCAGAATGCCTACGTACTCATGGCAAAATGCTGCTAATCTTGTCCAGACACAAGAGAAAAATTACATGTTCTTCTTCGAACCTCTCCTGAAGATGCTGGGCCCTGGAGCCCAACAGAAAATGGACCATCAGAAAAAAAAAAAAGGAAAATGGACCATCACTACACCCTACTTCTCCTCCCTGGGCCTCGGGGCAGACCTGTCTATTCCCTAACTCTTCCTTGATTCTGTAAATATGTATTAAATGCAAGAAACAGCCTTTTCCTGGGACTCCGAATACTTCCCATGAGTGCACTCCTACCAGAGAGTACTGACTGAGGGCTTGATCCAGCCTTGACCCTGCGTTTGGCACGCATCGCAGGTGACCGCCGTCATTTCTGCTTTCATCGGGCTCCTCGGCCCCCTCTGGGTCAACTTTGTCTGCCCCACCTAGATTGCCACTGAACACTCCACCCACAGCCTTCCATCTTTGCTCTCCAGGTCTGGTGAAATGATTGGCTGAACGAGGCTGAGCTGGGCTAGGTCTCTGTCAGCGCCCTTCTGTGTCCTTCAGGGGGATAAATGAGGTTTGGCCCGATTCGCACTTTGAAACTCATTGCTCTCCGAGATGACCACTGTTTCCTGTCTTTGGAGGTTAGGAGCCATCTGTTTAATAATCTGTTCTGGCTGCCTACCAAGGACCTGCCGTCGATCTCGCCAGTCAGCATTTCCCACCATAAGGGCTTAAGGTCTCAGACCCTCCCAACCTTGCTGCTGGCCAGTGTCCAGAGCAGCAAAAGGCCCCCCTCACCCCTCATCCCTCCACCCTCGCTGGGAGAGGATGAGCAGCCTACTTTTTTGCCAGAGCAAAAACTGCCTGAGCCATTTGATTGGAGTGCAAGTGCTGAGGCCAGAATGAGGAGCAGGCCCAGAGGGAGAGATTGTGCTTGAGGGAGAGTCTCGCATGTGCACATTCCTTTCTTCAGTCAGAAAAGACCCTCTTGTCCACAGACCTGGTCGTCAGCTGCCATGGGTTGGTTCCGGTTCATGACAACCTCCTGGACAGCTAAGCAACAGAACCCTGCCACTTCTTGCACTCCCTTGACCATCAGGCTGCTGGTTTCCTTCACTGTGGCGACTGCGTTCTTGTCGTGCCTTCCACCCTACAGGCTCCTCTTCCACCACTGCAGTGACCCATCTTCCGTTATGGCCCCTAGGACTTTCACTGACTCATTGCCAGAAATAGATCATCAGGTCTTTCTTCTAAGTCTGGAAGTTCTGCAGAACTGTCCACCATGGGGAGTGTTTGACATACTGTTGGCATAGCCTCCAGCATGGTAGGAACACAAACACCACTACCAAACGGAGACCAGGGGTCATATGTCTGTCTAAAAAGAATCCATTCCAAATGTCAGCAGTCCAGCTGTTTAGAAGATGGTGTGGACCTCCCCCTCTAGATGACACAAGAGTGGCATGGGGGCAGTAAGAGCAGAGGCTTCTGGGAAGATCATCCAAAAGGGGAGGGGTGCCGGCCAACTGGCTTTGTCACCAAGCATCTACCCCACTCTGTCTGTGTGAGCCTGAGGCTTTCCGCCTTGGCATTGACCACCTTTCAGCCGGTGTCAGAAATCCCAATGGGGACATAGCCACAATCACCAGCAGGTTAAACTCAGCCCAGAGGATCTGGCCCTTGAGACTTCAGATGGGGGCTGAGCCCTGGTGGCGTAGTGGTTGTGCGCGGGACTGCAGCTCACTGGGACAGTGGTTCAATTCCAGCAGTGGGGCTGGGCCTCCTACTCCCACCACCAGAGAGCAGTGATGCCCCCCCCCCAAAAAAAAAAAGACTTCAGATGTTCATCAAAAGCTCACAGCACACCAAAGGGCTAGTACATCTCCCTGCCCTACCAAGACTCACCACTTAAGAATCAGGGTGGGGGCTCTCAAAGCAGAAGAAATCAAAATGATTCCCAAAGCAGAAGGGCCTTTGGTCTGAAAGGCCAAGGTCCCATTAAAACGAGCCAGGCACTTCATAGCTGCCCTATTGTGACATTAGGAAATCCCTTCTGGGTTCTGCTAATGACTATCATGTAGAGTTTTTTAGGGTTTTGTATTTTAGAGGGTTTTCATTTGTCTTTGATGTTGCTGTTTTTTATTTTATAGACTAAATTATTGCATATGAGAATTAAGACAGTAAGACTCAAGAACACAGCATTGCTCAGAGCCTATCTGCTTAGGAAGATGGCCCTTGGTTCCACACTAGAGTTCTGGTGGGTGTGGGGTTGAAGCAGAATATGCACAAGCAAAATGGCCTGTCACCTCTGCTGTGGCTTCTCTGGGTTAGTATCTCCCCAGCCCACTTGCCCAAAATCCCCCAAAGAAATTCCATTTGCAGTAAGGACCTGAGTTCAAGTTAGGAACCCAGTGTTTGCCTGGAGAGAGATACACATCAGCTAATGAAAATTAAGTTATCAGTTCCTTTCCCTTCACCCAGCAGTTCTCAACCTGTGAGTCAAATCCCCTTTGGGGGCGGAGAGACCCTTTCACAGGAGATCTCCCAATTCATAAGAGTAGTAGCATGACAGTGATGAAGTAGCAACAAAAATAATTTTCGAGTTAGAGGGTCATCACCACAACATGCAGAACTGCATTAAAGGGTCACGGCATTAGGAAGGTTGAAACCACTGCCTTAATCAATTGGTTGAAACCAATTGGCCAGAAATCGGTTTTCTTTACTTAATCACTCCTTAGTCTCTGCACTCTTAATCACTGATCTTTTACTGTGCTTCAAACAGTGTGCTACAAGTATGTAACGAATGTGTGATCATATTTCACAGACCTTTTTAATACAAAGAACCATTTCCAGTATCTAGCACCATTCGAGCTTTTCTTGATGGTACTGACTTGTTGGGTCTCAAGTGAGGCTTTGGCCTCTGAACTCTTAAGAAATGGACCTGTTGGTATTTATGAACAGGTCGCTGTCCTGGAACCTTCCCAGTGTGTCCACAACTCCCCAGACCCTAGAAGGTGCCACCTCCCCACCACAGAGTAGACTCTAGCAAGTATGGGGTCTCCTGAACCAGGGGCACTGGCTTCCCAATGGGACCGAAAGCCCCATTTGCTTGCCTAGGGCACTCATCTCCCATCGCTGCTGTGTGTGGACAGGAGATGGAAAACACCTTCTTTGCCCCGGCTGTGTGTAACTGGGTGGGGAGCCTCTTGCATTGATTTCCCTTACCCGAGAGCTAGAGCTGGCTTTAACTGCTGCTGCACACCCCGTGGTCTCAGCGAGCCTATGGCTCCAGCCTGCCTGGCTTCCTTAGCATCCTGACTCCACCCCTCACACATCAGACACCCCTGGAGCCGATGGTCAGCACTTGTGGTGGGAGGGCCCCCTGGCCACGGTTGATCATCCTGAGGCAGGAACTGCCCTGGCCCCGAATCCCAGTGCTTGGCTTCAGCCCTTTCCATCACCATTTCCAGGGTGAGGGTCCCCTCACCTGTTCAGCTGAGGGCTTCCAGAAGCACCACTGTGTTCCTGTATAGTATTTTTTAAAACAAGCTTTTAGCTGTTGGAAACCATAGAAAGTATCGCAAGGACATGTCTTTCAATAAATCATTTTATTGGGGGGCTCTTATAATGATCCACATATCCATACATCAATTGTACGAAGCATGTTTGAACATATGCTGTCATCATGATTTTCAAAGTGTTTTCCTTCTACTTGAGCCCTTGGTATCAGCTTGTTTTGTCCCACCTTCCCCCACCCTCCCACCTTCATGATCCCTTGATAAATTATAAATTATTCATTTCATATCTTACACCATCTGCTGTTTCCCTTCACTCAAGTTTCTGTTGTTTGTCCTGCCTTGGTGTGGAAAGCTCCTATCTGTACCAGTGTACGTGCTCCGCCTAACCAGATTTGTAAGTTAGAACCGGGGTCAGGATAGTCGAGGAAGGGTGGAGCGATTAAAGAACTAGAGGACTATTGTGTGTTTCATTGGTGCTATGCAGCACCTTGACTGCCTCATCCTTTCCTTGTGACCCTTCTGGGAGGGGATGTCCAATTGTCTACAGATGGGTTTTGGGTCCCCACGCTGACTCCCCTTGTTCACATCTGTAAGAACATTTCTATTGGAGAAAAAAACTCATAACATAGCTTGCAATTTGCATCTTAGTACATTTTATTAAATTTGTGGAGTGAGAGGCATAATTCAAATCAGTGGGAAGCCAACTAACTCCAAGTCTATTTTGGTTAAATTTTATATATTGATGGTTCCACTTATTGACACAACCAAAAAAATTTTAATCAGTAGCAGCCTAATCTGGGAATGGAGCCCTTATCTTCCTCTTTGTGGCTCAGTTCCCTAACTATATCATGAGGACATCGTTCCTGCAGCCTCCTCCTTGCAATTCTGTATAGGGTTTCCAAGGCTGTAAATCCCTCCGGGAGCAGACAATCTCTCTCCCATGGAGCCGCCAATGGGTCTGAACCACTGACCTGTCAGGTCGCAGCCGAATGCCTAACACACAGCACTCACCAGGGCTCTGGGACACGACCTATGGACCTGGATAGTGTTGTTCTTAGGAGCCACCTAATCCGTTCCAATGCCTAGTGACCCTTGGGACAGCAGAATAACATAGAGCTCCATCCCTTACTATCGTCACAATCTTTTGTACGTTTGAACTCATTGTTGCAGCCACTGTGTCCATCCATCCCAGTGAGAGGCTTCCTCTTTTCCATTAACCCTCTGCTTTACCAAGCATGGTGTCCTTCTTTAGGGGCAGGTCTCGCCAGACAACATGCCCAAATCTCACCAGCCTTACTTCCAAAGAGCACTTTGGTTGGACTTGTTCCAAGACGGATTTGCCTGTTTCTAATGAGGAACACAAGGGGATGGAAGCAAGCCATTATCAAGAGTTTTCCCATACGGTCTCAATGGGCTAACAATCATGGCTTTGAAACCGTTGGTTCGGTGCCACCAGTGACATTACAGCTTGTATATTTCACAGAAGAGACCTCTTTTGCCATAGAATACTTGTAGAATATAATTTGATATGTAGATAGGTATTTCTTTTCAAAGTCCATATGAGTATGTTTTCGCATCAGCTGAATGTACTTCTGAAAATGGATTTCTGCAGCAAGTGGTTGACTCCGCTGGTAATTCGGTAGACCGAGTTAATTGTCCTCTCTCAGAGCAGAACTTGTGGGCGCCCAATCCTATCTAACTAGAAAACTGAATAATGGAGCCACCGAGTCCCCAAAACTCTTGTGTTTCAATAACTCCTCTCCCCTCTACCAAATTCCTATTGAGAGAGTGCCGATTACTTCAAATACAAAGGTGATTTTGTTAGGTGCTAGGAAGACAGTTCGCCTGACCCTAAGTCGTCTGAGAGAAGGCTGCTTTCTTGATTGGTTTGTCTTTCACTGAAGAGCTCATTATTAAGTGTAACGTTGTTGGTGGGGGGTGGTGGTGGTGGTGGTGGAGGTGAGGATACAAAAGGCCCATGACTGTGGAATAGGCACTTGGGGACATCTTCTGAATCCTTGGGTGGTACCGGTGGTAAAGGGTGGGATGGAGCCGAAGAAGGAGGACACTTCATCTAGGTTTCCTACGATGCTCACAGAATTTGATCACGTGACCCAGTCGCAGACTATCGAGAGGACCAACTTCTCAAAGGTGTCTGGTCACGGACAAGGTTCTGGGCTGTTTTCTGGAGCCGTGAGCCTCCAGCATCCGTGGTCTTTCAGCTACGTGGCTTGGCTGAGGCAGCCAGTCTTCTCCAGTGCACTGCTGCTCCAGAACCCACTCCACTGTTTTCTTTTTGCCTTGGTTTACATTTTATGATCGTATTCTTTACGGGGGGGTTAGACTGGATCTACCGTGGTCTGCCAGAAGGGTTTTAAAAATCACTGCTGGAAAAAGCACAGCCAGAGGGCTGAGCCCCGGTGGCATAGTGATTGAGTGCGGGACTGCGGCCCATTGGCCTGGCGGTTCAAATCCAGCAGCAGCTCTCTGGGAGCAAGACTGGGTAGCTCCCATGACCACCAGAGGGCAGTGGTGCCCCCCTCCAAAAAGAGTACAGCCAGAATAGGCCCGTTGGAAGCGAGGTCGGCAAGACTCTGGCTTGTGATCCTTTGGGCATGTCTTCGGGAGGGACGAGTCCCTGGAAAAGGATATCATGTTCGGTCAAGTCGAGGGCCAGTGAAAATCGGAAGAGACCCCGTACGATGGGCTTACACCGACCGTAGCTCCAACAATAGGCCAACAAGGAAAGACGGTGAGGAAGGTGTAGGGGCAGGCAGTGTTTGGTTCTGTCGCACAAAGGGTCGCTTTGAGTCTGAGCTGATTCAGCCGTGCCTCACAACCACCACAACATCGGGGCCAGGTCTTTGAACTCAATAAGGCAGATTCAAACTGGAGGGTCACCCTTCAAGTTCAGTTTTAAAAAGAACCAGCACCTTGGTAAACACTGACCTCATCAGAGTAGTTGCAAGGACCGCCCCCCCCCCCCCCCCCAATATTTTCATCTCTGAGTACATTTGTCTAAAACGAGAAGATTTTAATACTTAGTGTGCGTGGCTCCTTTACTTCCTGATCAGCCAACGGAGATGTTAACGCTCTGTTGACAGGCCTGTCTTGTATACATGTCTCTGCAGACACAAGTCATCTTGTCCGTGAATGAAACTTAACCTTCTCTTGAAGAAACAACTCAGTGTGTTTAAAGGGTAGGGTATAAAGGTGGGAGCTGCTGAGAGAGAGCACAGAGTTTGGAGACACGAACAAGGCAACCCTCCCAGCTGCCTGCACAACTTGGTAAGGTGCTCTTCAACCTCTCCAGGCAGCTAACTCATAAAACACCTAGCAAGTATCCGATGTTGTTCCAGAAGCACTTTTTAGCTCTGTGGGTCTCAACCTTCCTCATGTCACCACCCTTTCATACAGTTCCTCATGTGGTGGTGACTCCCACCCCCAACCATACAACCATTTTCAGTGCTACTTCTTCACTGTCATTTAGCGACGGCTATGAAGCGGGCGATCCCTGCAAAAGGGTTGTTCAACCCCCAAAGGGGTCGTGACCCACAAGTTGAAAACCGCTATTTTAGACCAACTAACATCATCAAGTCCCTCAAAGAAAGGAAGTCTGACAACAAGATTGAGTGAAGAGTGTGGGAGCCCAAAAGGGGAATACAGGTTTCTCCTGCTATCTGAAGGTAAAGCCTTCTAACGAAACCTTCCGTAAGCAGAAGTGGTTGAAAGCCAAGAAGCCAGTACTGATTAACGTACATCGAAAATCATGTCTGAGCATCCACAGACTCACCAAGAACCCACCCAGTCATTCCCCATCGTCTGTCCAATGTAAAGTGACAGCACGCTCCCATAAAGTGGGAGCCACCTGCGGGGCCCTTGTGACCAGGCTGGCTGCTTCTCCAGGCTTTTAACCAGAAAAATCCAACTCCCTGCCATTGAGTCAATGCTGACAAAGTGGCAGGGTAGAAGACCTGCCCCGATGGGCTTCCGAGACTGTCGCTGTTTACGGCAGCAGAAAACCCTGTCTTTCTCCCACTGAGTGACTGGGGGTTCAAACTGCTCACCTGATGGATGGCAGCCCGAGACATAACCACTGGGCCACCAGGACTCGGTTCTAAATCTCCTATAGACAAGGAGCATGCTGCTTCCGAGCGGTTGGTATGTCCCCTCATTGCTTGAGTCCCAGCCTCTGAACCCTCCTCCTTAATGAGCCATAAAGGGGGCTCAAGGGTGTGGGGCAGGTGCTTCCCACTCATGAAGGGGGTCTCTGGAGACTGAACAGAGATTGTTCTAAGCAAGCATGAGGTCATCCATCTCTCCCTGGGACTGTCTGGCTTCACAGGATGTAGCTGGGCTCTCCGGCTGGATCCACTCCAGAGGCGATTTCTGGAAGCAGGCTCCTGGAGCAGCTGCGGGAGGCCCCTCCATGTCTCCCGTCCTCATCTCTGCCCCATTCCTGCAGACAGTAGAGCCTGCAGACCTCCTGGGGACTGGAGCCAGGCCAAACGACACAAGGCAGAGGCGGCAGGGTTGGGGGAAGAGCATACCAGCTTCAGAGTCAGACCAGCGAGTCTTTTCCCTGCGAGGTTCTCCTGGCAAAGCCCTGCAGAAAGGACTTGGCTGTTTCAGCTCTAGAACTTCCATGGCTTTCCCTGTCAGCATGGAGGTAATGACTAGCTCAAGGAGCCCTGGTAGCATAGTGGGGACCAGATGGGACCCAGTTGGAAACCACCTGTGCAAGAAAGAGGCTTCCCATGAAGCGTTGTCATCTCAGACACCCACGGGAGTGTTCTCCCCCAGCCTACAGGGTGACAATGAGTCAGAATGGACTCACAGGGCATGAGCTTGGGTCAGGGGTTTGAAGACGGACCTTGCGTGGCGTGGAAAGCGACATCTTCTTAGCCTGTAGAGATGCACCTCCTCCGCCCCCACCCCGCCCGTGAGAGACACCCTGCGGCTGCTAAAGGGCCTCAGCTCACAGTGTGGCCCACAGACTCGCACTGGCATAATCACCTGGTTCGGATCTGACTGAAAACATCACACCGCAGGACCTCTGAGGTCTTCTTCCTTTGGCCCCCAAATTCATTTTCTTCCCCGCCCCCACATTTCCCTGGTCATTTTAAAGAACATCTCTCCCTTTCATCTGAGCACACACTCTTCCACTGACACTGGCAGGTGGCATTTGAAGTTTGCCGGCTTCCTTAACATTAGGGGTGGGGGAAGGGTTGAAGGGGGAGTGTTTTTCTGTCCGTCTGGTGGCTGTGCAGTGATAGCCACATGAACTGGCTTCCGAGACCTCCCCTCCGTAAGAGGTGTCCGCTCAGAAGAGCCCTGTGAGTGGAGCCACGTAGCCAATGAAGAGGACACCAACCTTGCAGGCCTCAACAAACAAACTCATTACCATTTAATCCATCCAATTCATCTCAACTTATGAGACAGGGTGGAACTGCCCCGTGGGTTTTAAGACTGTAGCTTTTTGCGAGAATAGAGAGGCTCCTCTTTCTCCCACCAAGCAGCTGGTGGTTTCGAACTGCGGACCTTGCAGGAAGCAGCCCAACAGGCAACCCCTATGCCACTGGGACTCAACGAAAAACAGAAAGAGGCAGGCCAGCTCACGGGGCTCTCTTTCCTTCTCCTGACTCTCCAGAGACCAGAAAGAGGTCTCTCTTCCCGAATCCTCCCAAATCGTCCTTCCCATCTTTCCCTCCCTCCACCAGCTGACTTCTGAGCACACAGGCCCCATCCACAGCTGCTCCTGCCTCCGTGGCTCATGCAGTTTCATCTTCACGTGCCACTGCCATGCCGTGAACTGGCACGATTACAGCAGTTCTGGGGAAATTGAGACCCAAACCGGCTTTGTCATTGGCTCCTGGTAGAGAACAGGCTGCCAGCTTTCTTTTCCTTTTTTAACATGTTATTGCCCAGAACGTGTCTGTGGCAAATGAGTTCCCCGTGAATGATGCCATTCATACCCAAATGGCTCCAGGGGATAGGTTGCAAGCCCCACACTGTACGGGCTCTCTCCTTATTTCCATCCTGTGGCCATTCATCCTGCTTCCCGGCTCCTCCTTGCCTTCTCGGCTTTGATTTGCTGCAAATATTGTCCTCAGAGTCTTAAGGGTGATTGGTCTCAGGAACACATTGTTCACGGGCCTTCTTATTTAAAGACCCATCTACTATTGGGCTGAGAGGTGGTCTCTGGGAGTGTCTGCAGTTTCACTTTAGAACATTGTCTAAATGGAATTAGTCTCCAAGGTTCCTCCAGTCTCTGTCAGACCAGTGAGTCTGCTCTTGTGAGTTAAAAATAGAAAACAAAACTTTGATCTACCTTCTTACCCCTTCTACCTGGGATCTTCTATGCAGCCCCAGTCTGTGTGGAGGGTAGCGGTCGTGGAGCCCTACCTAGTCCTTCTGGTCTCTGGTTAGATGAGACTGTGGTTGGTGTGACCTTGGAACTAATTACTACTAATGACCAAGTCATTAGACCTTGGAACTAATTACTACTTTGAGACTTAAGGGTTTTTTTTTATTATTATTCCAGGAAGAAAGAGAGCAACCATTGCTTCTTAAACGAAAACAGCCTTTTAAGACTCTAAATCAGTGGTTCTCAACTTGTGGATCGTGGCCCCTTTGGTAGTCGAATGACTCTTTCACAGGGGTCACCCAATTCATCACAGTAGCAAAATGACAGTTATGAAGTAGCAGCAAAAATAATTTTATGGTTGGGGGGGGGGGGTCACCACCACATGAGGAACTGTATTAAAAGAGTCACAGCACTAGGAAGGTTAAGAACCACTGCTCTCGATGATACTCACCACACTAGACTGCAGGACGTTATATTTATGAACTACATTTTACCGTGGAGGCTAAAGTCCTCCATCTGCCAGTCCAAGAGTTCAGTCCCAATAGCTAAGTACTTTCTATACTTATTCTCCCGATATGCTCTATCATACAGAGAAGAGGCTATATGCAAATATTTTCAATATGTACGTTGAGATCTATACAAACATACCTATATGAGTTGTATATACCTATGCAGCCCCCTATTTACCATACATATATACCCATATATCTACTCGCCAAATTATTGTTTATTATTTCTGTGGTTGCCAGATTGTCACAGGGTGCAGCATTTAGCGTAGCCCCCCGTGATTCTGGCACCTCTCAGGGTCTCCCTCTCCTTGGTCACATGGCGCTGGTCCCCCAGATGGAGGGCTGCCCTTCCCTTCACTGCGATCAACACTGCGGTGGTCACACCTCGAGCTGCCACTGCACGTTCAGCCGTTTGAATACACCAGCAGCTCCAAGAGGAAAAGAGGGCTTTTTACTCCATGAAGCATTACAACCAGGGAGACCCACAGGGACCATTCTTCTCTGCCCTGTGGGGTGGGATGGGTCAGAACTGACTCCATGGCAGTGAGTTGAATGAACTTACCTTCTCGTGAGTCTCTTTTTCCCCTCCCATCTCAAGCAGCCAGAAATAAATGGTTGTCATCGCTGCGTGTAAGCACGTGCCTAACTTTTATAATAATAGTCCCTGTCCAATATTTGTCCTTTCGTGGTGGGCTTATTTCAGTCAGCATCGTGTCCTTCACGCCCATCTCTATTTTGTGGATGCGTCGTGATTGCTCTTAGGTTGTATCCCATTATATGTTTACACACCTGCCCATGGAGGGAGGCTTAGGCTCCTTATGCACCTTTATTATTGAACAAGGCCGTGGTGAGCATCATGTGTATGTGTCTGTTCGCGTCTGAGAAGTATACCTAGCAGTGGAATTTTCTGGATCATCTGGGATTTCTATTCCTGGCCTTTGAAGGAGGCATCGGACTGTGTTCCATCGTCATTATACCGTTTCCATCCATTTCCCCACCACCTCATCGGAGTTGCTTCGCCTCTGATTTCTTGAGCGTGATCATTATTCCCAGCAGCAGATGCTGTCTCGCTGTCGTTTTGATTTGTATCTTTCTCTGGGTGAAGGACCACTCACAGGCCTTGCTTTTCTCGCTCTTACGTGGCTGCCTGCGCACCTCCTTCGGTGGTGTGTTAGTCCGTGTCCTCTGCCCTTTTAAAAGGTAATCCGTGGCCTTATAGCTGTTGAGGGGTTGGTGTCTTCTATAGATTTTAGAGATTGGTTTTAGGGCATTTTTCCACTCTGCGAGTTTTCCTTTTACTCGTTTGTGAAGTCTTTAAGGAAACACTAGCACTGAATTATGAGGAGGCCCCATTAATCTGACGTATATTCTGTTATTTATGGATTTTAGTTACATACTCATATAATCGTCTACTTACACCACCAGTTAGGGTTCCATGGTTAATTCAACTATTACTCAAATTTACACAGCAGCCACTAATGCCAACAGTTAAGCATTTCACCATTAAAGATTTGTACCAATTTCTGCCTGTAAAATCGATCCACTATGTGATCAAGATACTACGACCATTGCTAGTGTTCAGAATCCAAAGGGAATAAAGGGAAAAGAGCAGTACTTCAAAAACATGGCCTTCAATGAAACATGCAACTTTCCCCTAGTTCTTCAATGCTTCCTCCCTCCCCCATCATCCACCCTATCATGATTTTACCTTACAGATATGACGAGACCAGAGGATAGACATTTGTACAGATAGGAACAGGAAGCACAGGGAATCCAGGACAGATGCACCCCTCAGGACCAGTGGTGCGAGGGGTGAGACTGGGTGGGTGGTAGAAAAGGTGGAGTAGAAAGGGGAACTGATCACATAACCCCTCCCTGGGGGACAAACAACAGAAAAGTGGATGAAGGGAGACATAGGTCAGTGTAAGACATAAAAATAATCCTAATTTATAAATTGTCGAGGGTTTGTGAGAGAGGAGGTGGAGGGGGAAAATGAGGAGCTGATACTAAGGGCTCAAGTAGAAATAAAATATTTTGAAGATGATGATGGCAGCAGATGTACAAATGTGCTTGACACAATAGATGGGCGGATGTATTGTGGTAAGAGCTGTATGGCCCCCTAATAAAAATGATTAAATATAAAATAAAAATATGGCCTGGGTGACAGTAAAGAGACCAATGATAATATGATAGAGTTTTGAAAAACCAATGATTTATTTACTGCAAATGCCTATTTTCAACAAATAGGGATTATACAAACAGACCTCACCAGATAAAGCAGACAAGTGTCAAACTGAATAGATGTGTGGGCGGCAACAATGGAGCAGCGCAATACCATCAGTCAGGACAAGGTTGTGATGCGCCCACGGAGCAGACCATCACGTGCTCACGTGCAAATTAAAATGGAAACTGAAGAAAATTAACACAAATAAGTTCAGAAGATCCAAAAGCATGCCATTGAGTAGATCCTTCCTGAGTTTAAAGACCATCTCAAGAATAAAGTCTACAGATTGAGTAATCCTGACCAAAGACCAGGTAAGTTATATGATGACATCAAGAGCATCATACACGAGGAAAGCAAAATTTCCTCTAAAAGACAAGAAAGGAAGGAAGAAGATGCCAGAGGAATCTTCAGAGTTTCTGCTTCTAGAGTGGCTAACGTGAACATAAGAAACGAAGTTAAAGAGCTAAGCAAAAGATTTTGAAGGGGAAAGAATACGTTTGATATTTCTCAAGTAGAAATAAGTAAATATTCAAGCTTCGGATGCAATGTGGAATTATTCTCTGGGCAAAACTGCACGATGCAGAAAGCAATGTAAGACGATGGAAGGAATATAGCGGGAAATACTATACCAAAAAGAATTTGTTGGCAATCATTTCAGGATGTGGCATGTGCTTAAGAATGGTAGTATTGAAGGGAAAAAAAAGTCCGATCTGTCCTATAGACTCCAGGAATTGAGCAAATAGCAATTGAGCTGTCTCAGTGAATGGATGCAACCCTGGAAGCATTCCCTCATCAATTTGGAAGACAGCCACCTGGCTATGCCACGAGATGGGTAAGATGGCTACCTGGCTAATCGACTGGAAAAGATCCCTATGTGTGCCCATTCCAAATAAAGGTGATCCCAAAGAATGCAGCATCCGCGGTATCGTTGGCAAGTAAACTTTTGCTGAAACTTACTCAAAAATGGTCGCAGCGGACATTGACAAGGAACTATGAGACATGCAAGCCACATTCAGAAAGAAGTCGTGGAGTGAGAGAGATCATTGTGACTACAGAGGAATCTTGACTGAAGGCATAGACTGTCAGAAAGATTTTTACGTTTTGTTGACTAGGTAAAAGCATTCAACTGGAATCTCAGAATTTAATTATTCTCCGTGAAACTGTACACAGACAGAAGCAGCTGTTAGAATGGAAAAAGAGGTGAATGCAAATGTATGGGGCAGGCTTGTTCTGGTGCCAGGCTATTTTGACTACTATGATTGCATAGTAGGTTCTGAAATCAGCAAATGTGAGGCCTCCCACATTGATCTTCATTTGTGTTTTACTTTTCCAGCACCTCTCTCCCTTCTGTATAAAATGGCGTGATTTGTTTTTCCATCTTGTTAAAAGATGTTATTGAAATTAAGGTCAGAATTGCATTAACTCTATAGATAGCTTCGAGGGGTGTTGACATCTCACAATGTTAACACTTCCTATCCGGGAACATAGTATGTATTTCCATGTATAGATCTCTTTGGGTTTTTTACTATAGTGTGTTGTCTTTTTTTTATTATATATGTCTTTTATGTCCCTTGTTAGATGTATTTTTTAAAAGGGGCTGGGGGGGGGAGGGCTCCTGTTCATCTTCTGATGCCTGAATCCAAGCACTAAATAAACAGTACAGAAGGTGTCCCATCCAGGATATTAATAATTTAAATGCATATCCTAGTTAAGTAGACATAACAACTTAGCACGATTCAATTCAGCCTGCAAGGTGCCTTGACCCACCCACGAGACAGATAGATGACCAATCACTGTAGCTATTATCATGAACCATCATCTCCCTTCAGCTCCCATCAGGGATACTTTCCCATAGACAATGAACTTAGTTCTCCAGAGTGGGAGATTGCCTTGCTATGGCAGAGAGTTCAATGCAAAATGTTTGTGAAGACTTGCATAATCAAGGAGAGCATCCTTATATATCTAAAGAAAACAATTACAGACTAAACAGACCACAGTTGTCTTCTAGTGTGACAAGTTGTATGCTGTGGTGGCCTTTAACCAAAACCAAATTCACTGCCATTTAGTTGATTTCACAGAAAACGCCCCTTGATATGTCTGGGGTTGCACTGCAGTATATGTTGAATACCAATGACAAGGCGAATGTTCCTGGTCATGCAATCAAATTCACCCACAATTTTCAACCAAAAGGTTAGAGGTTAAGTTCACGCAGGAACCTCAGAATAAAAGCCTCTGCTCAACCTGTGAAAAATCAACCCTTGAAAACCCAGTGGAGTACAGTTCTATTCTGATGATACACACCGGACCAGCCTGATGGGTACAAGTCTTCACATTGAGTCAACTGTTTGAAGTACAGAGGAATGTCCTATCTCTAAAGAATCTGGGCCCTCTCACTCTGGATGCTTGTCCAACCCACATCAGTCTACAGACACCTTTGGTTTCCTACCACAGTCCATGGGGATGAGTTCCCCTTGGGAGCAGGGAGCCAAGAGTTACCCCAATAGAGAGAGACGTCTTCTCAAATCTCAGGCACTGAATTTAATGCTTAATAGCCCTCCACTAAGTATCAAGTCATTGATCTAGTGGTCAACAGGCCACAAAAAGATCCACAAGTAGTCTCAGCTTCCTGCGGAAGAAAGTTGACCACACCTGAGAAAAATCAACATCTAAAGATGCTGATGTGAGAGTCTAGGCCTTCCAAGAGTGGTCACCAAATGTATCCTGAAACTGGACGATTTTTAAAGCAACTTCCACGGGCACTAGCTACTGCCTCGCTCAGTGGAAATCTCTGAGCCCCTAAGCTGATATGGAAGTACTATGATGAGAAACAGCATGTGCTTATCTACTGAATGCAAACAGGATTGGACTGTTTGAAGGGTTAATTGTGTAACGAGTGCTTTATCCCATGCATAGAAAGTTGGATCGGGCTGAGTCCCGGTGGCATAGTGGTTGAGTGCAGGACTGCGGCCCATTGGCTTGGCGGTTCAAATCCAGCAGTAGCAAGGCTGGGTAAGCTCCCACGACCACCAGAGGGCAGTGATGCCCCCCTCAAAAAAAAAAAGTTGGATCTGCTTATTCATTCATTTGCGGTGCCTTCTAGGTACCTGTTTCTGATACCGAAGGGAATACATTGGTGAGCCAAGAGTTTGCAGCATAGTGGCAGAGAGAGACTAATTACGCAAATAAAGAATTGCAATGGCTGGTAAGCGAAAGTACAGGAAACCATAAAAAAGATTAGCACATGGATCTAAGTGAGATTGGATATGGTCAGAGAGAACTTCTCAGAAGTGGTGTTGAATTGAGACCGTAGGGATGAGTAAAATTTAGATAAGCAATGCTTGGAAAAAAGCAAACGCATGTAAAATAGAGGCAAGACATTTTAATGAGGTTCTGCAGCCAGGCAGCAGGGTGGGGGGGGGGGGGGGGGGGGGGGGGGGGAGCGGGGGAAAGGAGGACTGGGAGGAAATGATTCAGGGCCTTGTGAGTCTTGTCAGTGTTCTGCAGTCACCCACGTGCCCTGGGAGCAAGGATGATGAGCACCAGCTGTGATGTTTAAGCTCACCTCACTGCTTTGGAAATAGACTGAAAAGGAACAGGTGAAGATTTAGGGACACCAGTTAAAAGGGGGAAGAAATAGTGGCAGCTTGAACCAGCCAGTGCATCATTGCTTTTGTTCCTTTCCCCCATGCAGGCTAGGTAACATGTAGTAAGGCAACATCTTAAAGACCTCCCACCCCTTAGTTCAGGTTGTGGGTTGACTTATGGGTTGTGGGATTGGGTGTACTTGTGTCCCCTAAAAAGATATGTTGACATCCTAGGCCCCATACTCATGCACATAACTTAATTCGGAAAGAGAATTTTTGCAGAGGTAATCAAGTTGAGTTCATAACCCAATGCCTGGTGTCCCTAACAGAAGAAGCAGAGACACAAGCGCTCAGAGAGAAGAAAGCCAGGTGTCGACACAGAGGAGGCTATGTGATGGCAGAGGCAGAGATTAGAACTATGAGCCCACAAAGCCAATAAATACCAGAAGCTACAAGAAAGGATTGGAACCCATTCTTCCCTAGAGCCATCAGAGAGCTGTTGGCTCTGCCAACAGCTGGACTTGGGACTTCTCCCTCTGACACTGAGAAAACACGTTTCTGCTGTTTTCCACCACCGAACTTGTGGTAATCTGTTACAGCAGCCCTCGGAAACTAATAAACCTCCCTGTTGAGTTAGCAAAACTGGTTAAGAGGTAAACATTCTCTGTGTGTTGTTCTGTGGCTTATGGTTGTTTTCTGTGGTCCAGGCAGCTTCCGGACCCCAAGCTGTCAGTCCTTGCAAATCGGAGCGCAGGAAGAAGGCTCTTTTTTTTTTTCTTTTCACAAAAAGCAAGTCACACTCCTGCCAGACCACCAAACAGAGATGTCTATAGAGTAGAATCTGACAAGTTAGATGAAAATAGGAGGGAAGGGCTGAATCCCAGTGGCATAAGTGGTTCAGTGCGGGACTGCGGCTTGAGGGCTTGGCGGTTCAAATCCAGTGGTGGCTCTTAGGAGTAGCACTGGGTAGCGCCTACGACCACCAGAGGCAGTGATGCCCCCCCCCAAAAAATAAATATAAAAAAGAAAGTAGGAGGGGAAAAGAGGACAGGCAAATGAACCAAAAGTCTGGTCTCGTAGCGGACATTGTCCAGAGGCATTCTCATCCCTGCTCAGTCCAGTCTCCCTCCCGGACCGGGTGGGGTCGGCGGAAGAACCCTGCGTTAGGGAAGGCGTGGGGCAGGTTGTAAAGTCAGAAAGGATGCAGGGGCCATGCTCTTCCAATGATCCCTTCAGGTCATAGAAATGGGAGAACCTGGAGAGGAAAAGGGGGTGGGAGAGTAGGAAATGTTGACAGCCATGAACAGACAGGAGAGGCTGTGGAGAACTCAGATTCTAAAGGCCACCAGGGAGACAGAGTGCTCTTTTGTTATTCTGTCTGTGAACCAGAACTCATTTGTTGGCCTTGAGTTAACCCCTACTTGGGGCGACATTGGAATAAAACCTCGCCTCATCCTGCACCATCTTCCACAGTTGGTATGTTTGGGCCCATCGGTGCAGCCTCTGTGTCGTTAGCCCATGATGGGCCCACCTGTTTTTCACGGACCCTCGATTTCATCCAGAGAGCTGTCCTTCTTCAAGGACGGATTCCTCATGATAACATGTCAGTAGTCTGGAAGACACCGTCCCACCATGTCTTCTCACTGTGCTTTTTCCAAGACAGATTTGTTTATTTCTTCACCAACCCTGTCATTCCCATGCCCCGGAAATGAAGTAGACAAAGCACCTCGTAGTTTTTCCAAGTGGAAGTCGCCCCCCCACCCCCCCGCCGCCCCAAGTCCACATTGAATGAACTGATAAAAATCCAACAAGAGTTAGACATATCCTTTATTTACCCCTCAGATGCCAAAAGCATTACTAACATTTATACATACCCCACCCCATTCCAAAAGGAGTGAAATCATACTTTTATTTTTAACTCTTAAAGAGGGTCCGTCCAATCTAATTCTGCTTTACATGTCTAACAAACCATGCTCCCCAGATCATGAAAAACAGAAGCTTCGTCCACCCTGGGGGAAATTATCACAGGTATTTAGGCGGAATTAGTGAGACATTTCCTGTATCCTGAAAACGAGGCACTTGGAAACTGGGTCCTGGTCTTTTTTCAGACCTAACTCTCCATGTTCGGGAATGTATAATTAGGAAGACTATAGGGGCTCGGTGGAGGCCTGAAAACAATTTTGAGGTTGGATAACTTAAATGAATGCTTTTTGCTCCTAAATGAATACCAGATTGTGTGTGCGATAAATTTTCCATTTCTATGTCTGGCCAATCATAAACATCAGCCATAGCATTTCAGGCTCTAACTACTGTCTTTGGTTTCCGTTTGAAAGGCACTCTGGCAGGATCTTACCTGAGGAGCAGACAAGTCTAGGAAATCTTCAGACCTCGCCAAGCCAGCCAAGCGGGGATCAGCCTTGGGTCAGGCAGCCAATTGCATAGCCAACGTGAAGAGGCACCCTAAAGTCCCGGGGTCCTCCCCAAAATCACCAGAATAGCTTGCCACAACACCCCAACTGCCCAGCCTTGATGCTCTTCACAAACTATGAGTTTTGTTATTTAAGTTTAAGGTTCCGCTGATCTGACAAAAGTATAACCTAACACAGGCTTAAATTCTTCGGATGAAACTTTTTTCCTTTCTCACATAGAACCCTCGAGACTAGAGGTAAGCCACTCGTGACCAATATGGAAATTCCAGGCTGGCAGAATTCCAGGTTCTTCTGTCTCGTATCTCCATTTCTAAAGTGTGACCCCTCGTTGGCACAGTCCAAGAAAGTTAAAAGGAAGGGTCGATCCTTCTCCCCCACCTGTCCGTCTGTAAAACAGTGGTCGTTTATGTGTTGCTATGGTGCTAGAAACCAAGTCACAGGTACTTCAAGCACCAGCAGGGTCACCCACCTCAGGGGAGAGGTTTCAGTAGAGCTTCTAGACTAAGACTGATTAGGGAGAAAGGCCTGGTGATCTACTTCTGAAAATTAGCCAGGGAAACTCATGGATCACCACCCAATATGGTCCAATTCATTTGCTTTTGATAGGTCTGCAGAAAAGATCAGTCACTAGAGGAAGACACCATGTTTGAATAAAAACAAAAGAACCAAAGCAAGTATAGAAAACCTCCAATGTATATACATTATGGTGTCATTGTGGCCAGCTGCCATCAAGTCAACAGGCACGACTGACTCATAGGGATCCAATGTATAATTGGAACACGTTAGAGATGAAAGCTAGCACAGGACCAGGCCACATGTCATTCTGTTATACATCAGGTCCCTGTGAGTCATCCATCCCACTGACTTGATGGCAGTTAGGAACAATGACAGCATAATGTGTACACATCACTTCTGCTCACTGCCAGCTCATGGATGACATTAGACGATGGATCACAACAGAAGTAGGCTCAGAGGATTGAAAATG
The DNA here is from genome assembly GCA_004026705.1 of Nesogale talazaci. Taxonomy (NCBI): domain Eukaryota; kingdom Metazoa; phylum Chordata; class Mammalia; order Afrosoricida; family Tenrecidae; genus Nesogale; species Nesogale talazaci. The sequence goes on from PVJH01031002.1 coordinate 23,601, forward strand.
ACATGACCATTTCTCCAGCAAGAACAGCAGGGGGTGCTGAGAGTCAAAGGATGAAAAAAAAAATGGGGCCAAGATAGCCAGAGAATAAGTAGCAGAGGAGTGTTTGAATACAAAGCAGATTCACAAATGTATAGTATTCTTGGTGGCCGGGTCTCTTAAACTTCTTGGTTCATGCTACCCTGGGTTGTTCCTTTCTGAAAGTAGCTGGAGCTCAGTGGAGAGTCCAGAGTTGAGAGTTAACCAGAGGTGGAGTCACAACTCATTTCCACCACTTCACTTGCAGGGAGACTTGGGCAAAGTATTTAGTCTTTCTGAATCTCTTTTGATACATTTCTGAATATGGCTAGTAACCAACAGTTCTGAGGACAAAATGTTGAATACAGAACAAGGCCCAAACCCGGCACAGCATGTGCTCTGTGGACGGTAGATGTCACTACCAAGAACATCCCACTTCATCACAAGCCCATCGATGAACACGGGTCAGGAGTGAGCTTGGCCAGTGCATGAGGTCCATGTGATGGGGAAAAGGTATGTCTGTGCTCCACCGAGACTCCAGAGCAGTGGTTCTCAACCTGTGGGTCGGGACCCCTTTGGGAGATGAATAACCCTTTCACATGGGGGTGCCCAATGACTAATGACAAAATG
>PVJH01031003.1:0-24223 GCA_004026705.1 Nesogale talazaci
CCTGGGTTAGGTATGGTGACAGATCTCAGTTACTCTCAAATCTGTCTTCTCTCTCCCGCAGGTTTGCCTGGGCTTTGCCTCCCTGGCACTGTGGCTTCAAGAGGCGGTGCGGTTTGGAAAGGCTCTCTGGGCTGCTTTTCAAGGAGAAAACCTGCTGAGTGGCCCTGCGATGCTGGCCAGGGCCACCGAGCATGCGGTCCCACTGACCTTATTGATTTCGTGCGGGACATGCGAGCTTGTCTCCTTGAGCCGGGAGATTGAGCTGTGACACAGCCCCCCGATCACAGCCATCAGTGTGTTGAAGTTCTGCAGCTGGTGCAGTTTCTGCGGCACAGAAGACACAGAGTCGGTATCAGTGGCAGGTGTCTGAGAAGGGCGAGGCTGATGCTCTCTCCAGGGTGGGCTACAGGTCTCCCTAACTGGCAATCAGGTGCCACAGTTTTCTGCCCATTTCTCCCCTTAGGCTTATGTACTGAGCACAGAGTCCAAAATGTAGCTCTGTGCAAGCCTCCGCGCCCTTCTCTGCAGACACGCCCTAACTCACTTGTTCTAGCCCCTTCCAAGTGGTTGATGAACACGGACTTTCTGATTTCCTGGGTGGCCGTGTCCAGCCTGCCTCTAGAGAAAACCACGGCGGGCGGTCCCTGCTCTGAGAAGCTAGAGCAGACACTGGTTGAGCCGCACCGTTCGGTGTTGGAAAGAACACCGTCACATGCAGTCTTTCCTTTCCTTTCCCCCCAACTACGTGGTGGTTGTACTTTGTCTTACTCACTGTTCAAGACAGTAACTGGAAAAGAGAAGCTAGGACCTCAAATGTGTCTTCCTAGTGCCCGGTTCCCTCTTACCAATGGTGTAACCTCTGCCCCTCCAAGAGTAGAATGCAGTCATAGCACCCTGCACAGGCTCACCATCTTTTAAGACAAAATCTAGGCTTGTGTGGACATTGCGAAGCTCGGAAGGGTGCTTCCTTTTGTCAAAGGTAGGGGTCAGGCAAGGAGAAGCCAGTGTGCACTGGTTCGAATCTTTGGGGAAATGCAAAAGATGGTGCTACCAGAATATAAATCTCATATCGAGCTGGTGGTGATTTGGCCACAGATCTTTGTCGCTTTTCTGTGGGGAGTAGAGAGGTCACCAGATGTTACCGGGGGACAACTGACGGTGGAGTTTCCCAACAGGGCCCAGGAGGGAAAGCACCCCTGGGGGACAGCTGGGGCTGGAGGAAAGAGAGGGGTGGAGCATTGCCATGATAGCCTCCTACCCCACCACCAGCCTTCCTCCACTCACTCACCTGGGCCACCTGGATGAACTTGATAAAGACTTCTGCCCGGAGCTGTGGGGTGGGGCGGCTGAGAACCATCAGCTGCACCCACTGGGAGATGCCGTTGCACAAGGCAATGGAGCGCTCCATGGTGGGGTTCTCCTTCACGCAGCTGTTCACGAGGTAATTCTGGTAATCAGAGAACTGGGGGAAGAGGAGCCCATCAGGATGCACCTCTCGTGCTCTGGAAGCCCTCGGGGTTATCCTGCCCTCCTCTTCTCCATGGGGGCTCCCAGAATTGGGAGGAGAGGGGGAATTGTTAGCAGGCTCCCACAGCATGGCGTCTCTCGGTGCGCCCATACACTCGTTCATCAAAATAATGAAATTGTGTAGAGTCCCGCCCCTCCGGAATCCGAAAGGATCCAGTACACAGCTAAGAAGCTCTCGACACTGGCTCCAGGTCTGACAGGTCTCCAGGTCTGGGGCAGGTCAGAGGAATAAGATCATTGGCTTCACACAAGATACAATCGCTCTCGTTCATTCTCTCCAAATCGCCCTCCCTCCTCCTCTCCTGGCTCTTTCTGTACTTCAGCATCTGGATGGCAACTAGAAGCCCGGTCCAGGGCACAGAATTACTGTGTGCATGGTCCAGTGTGAAAAGCCTTAGCTTTTTCCAAGTACTGCAGCAATGTGAAAACTGGCAACGGCGACACCGCGAACCGCAGGCTGGAAGTGACTCTGGCTTCCTTTCCACCGCCTTCTTGAGCAGAGGCGGAGTAAGAGGGAATGTGGACTGTGATTTGCTCTATTTGGGTGCTTGCCCTGGAGGTAGTGGTTAGGTGTTGGGTTGCTGACCTCCAGGTAGGTGATTCGAGTCCACCAGCCGCCCCAAGGGAAAAAAGATGAGGCTCTCTGCCCATGTAAAGGACTACAGCCCCCCAACTGCACAGAGCCGCTCCCCTCTGTCTCATCAGCTTGCTAGGTGTTGCAATCAACTCTACAGCAGTGGGTTTGGGTGTGATAATTCCCAAACTTGGCACTGACCTTGACTGGTTGACAGTGGAAAGGCCTGTGCCGGGGGGTGGCCATGTCCTGGAGCATTCGGTGTAAGTGATGAAGGCAATTGGTGGGTCTTTGTCCCAAAGACTAGCATTGCTCAGTCGCAAGTTAACATGTTAATTTTATGCGCCGTGGTTGCTGAGGGGGGGTGGGGGTGGGGGTGGTGGGGGTGGAATGTGAGTAGGACCCAAACTACTGAAGAGACACAGACATCTAGAGCAAAAATCTGACTGCGAATAAAAGCAAGGTCCCATGAGTCATCCCAATGACTGCATTTTATAGGTACCTCCCCCTTCTAGATAATACTGGATCCATTTGCTCTTTAAAAGAATCACCCCCATCATTTAAGCCTTATCGCCACACCAGGTCGAAGGTAGCTAACCCTGGAAGGGCCCGTGTGCAGGGTGAGCACCCTCATGGACCTTGGAGGGACTTGGATTTGGGGACTGCTCTCATTTTTGTCTCACAGGTGATGGTGTCTAAAGTGTTTGTGTGAACAATCAGGGTCGCCCACACGCCTGCTTTCCTCCTGGGAGTCGGCCTTTGGTACAGGCGAGGCAGAGGATAGTGACAGGATGAGCCCCTGGCACCTCACATCCTCAGAAGACAGCACAGGTATTCTCACAGTCTGACGCTGGAGGAATGCCACGTGTTCTTTGTGGCCTCTGAGAAAGGAGTTTCCAACAGATGTCATCCTCTTCCCTCCCCGCCCGCCCCCCATGCCTTTGCTCTGAGTGACTTTGGTGTCTCTTTGCTGGAATGAGGTCTGCGATCTCTCCGAGTGAGTCAGCAAATCTGGGGGCACCTCAGGCGTCCCCCAGTCCTTCTTGGAACCTGAAGTGTTGTTACACTATTTTATATAATGTATAAAATAGCATTCAGCTCGCAGGAGAAATGAATTTCTGCGACCCCATGTTGAAGGGAAGAATACCACTGGGTAAAACTGGTTAGAACTGTGTGGGGGAAAGCATCACGCAGGTTTTCTTGGGTGACGGGACTGGGTGCTTGGAGAAGGGAAGGATGTCCCCCTGGCAGAGGCCCCAGCATGGCTCCTCCTCGCTCCCTGGCTCTCCACGTCAGCCTCCACTGGCCTGAGCACTGCTACCCCCCAGGCAGCCGGCAAGCCAGTGCTGTGGCCCCGCATCCACTCTGTGATCCAGTGTGATCTAGAACTCTTTTGGATGCCTCTTGGCTTGGACTGGTGTCCTGCCCTCTGCTGGGTGAGACGCTGCCAAATGACAGCTTCCCAAGTGGCGCTTTTGGGTCTCTGAGGGGTGCTAGTGATGGCCTGGGGTTAGTGCGGATTAGCACTTGAAGACTTATTTCTGAGTGGGACCTGGTGGGTGGGCCCCTCGCTGAGCAGCAAACCGTTGTGTGAAGACAGGAGGGATGGCAACATGGGAGCAAAGATAGACTCCCGTCACCTGGGCTGCGGGCTTTCTTCCAGACACACGTGGGCCCATGCAGGGGAAGAGACCCCCAGGCCCAGAGGCCTCGTGGTGGTGGAACAAGAACATTGGCTTGTCTGACCCCTCCCAGTGAATCCCTCCTCCTCTGAGCAGAATAAGCCCCAGTTCTAGAGCCAGACTGAAGAGCTTATCTTCTGGCAGGAGTTAGACTGAGAGGAGCAAGGATGTCATTTTGGGGAATACCACGAAGGCGACAGAGGGTTATCATCTATTGACAAGTTCTCCATATGGGACCATTGCTCCTCTGGTATCACACTTGGCATTCGAAGGCTTCCAGCGAGGAAGGGGTGTGCTGGGATGATGAGTCAAACCCCCCCCATCCATGGTGCTCTCTGGCACCAGCAACTTCGGCTCTGCTCAGTGATCCTATCAGAAGGTGGCCAGACATCCCACTTTCTAACAATTTAACACGTCCCATGGTGTTTTAAAATTAAATATATTACAATACTATTTTTGCATTCTATGAACATTTTTGTTGCTCCATATAGACCAATTTTTTAATCAAGAACCACCCCCTCCCTCCATCAACGGTCACTCCATCAGCGAGGGCGGCATCCTAGCCATCGACCTTGGGCATCACAGGTGATCGCTGTACTGCCAGCACTCCGGAGAGAGTTTCCCTCTACTCTGGGTTGAACCAGGGGCACCTGTTCACTGCCTAGAACCAATCAGAGCCTATCCGAGGATCAATTCATACTCTCACAGGACATAACTTCTCTCTCTCTCTCTCTCTCTTTAAATAAAAATGTCCCCAGAGGGAGTTTAATGACTACCAGAGAAGAGTGTGTGCCTTTGTGTGTGCTGTGTGTGTGTGCACTCGAGCATGCTGAGTGCAGGGCAGCACGTGTGCTGAGAGTGCTGGCACTTGAAAGAAGGGTTAAGTAGAGTGGGGTGGCCTTGGAGGCTGGGAGATAGGGGCGACATGACAGAAGCAACCAAAGCCACTCAGAATACTGATTTTCTAGACTGTAATAAGTCTTCTGGATAAGCCCCTCAAAACTGAGCAGTTAGAAATTACTGGCCCAGAGAAGGATAAGGCTTCCTGCTCCCATAATGTGTTCCTTGAGCAGAACCCCACACGGGCACTACACGGGCGGCTACAAGTCAGCATGGACTTGATGGAAGTCTTCCCTTTGCCCCTTAGGTACGTACAGCTATCCTTCGGAAGGACTTGAACTCAAGGTAGGTGAGGTGCTCAGATAGTTCTTCTGGTTCCAGGTGGTCAAAGAGTAGAGAGACTTTGCGTTTCTTGCTGGTATTCGATTTTATCCTTTGAGTAAGCTTCCTGGACCAGTCCCGGGCATTGCTTTTGTAGATAAACATAACCGAGACAAAACGGAGAGAAAGAAAAGAAGGAAGAAGAAAAAAATCAAACTTGCCTTTTATAAATAAGTCCACTGTATTCCACAAGCATATATAAAGCACCATTAGTTATTTCATCACTAGTTAAAATATGGCATCAACAGTTTCCCCAAATGGACATTTTATATGACAGCCACTAGGAAATCTTGCTCGTGTTCAATGTCTCTTTCAAGTGTGCCTCGGGGAGTCAGGTGAGGGAGAGTTAACTTTAAGACATGGAACAAACAATCCCGGGCATTGGTCACCGTTTCCTCTCTTTGTCTCACACTAAGCACATCTGCTCTCTCAGGGGCTCCTGTGCTCCGGTATCCTCGTGGGGACACCCTCTAGTTGGAATGCCAAGGTCCTAGAGCAGTTTAAGGATATGGACACACAGGACCCGCCTCCTAGTCCTGTTTGACAGAAGATTCAAATATATGCCGTTGTACACCCCAGGCACTACAGGCTCACGCCACACCCTGGAGAAAGCTCTCGTGGGCACTGAGTGTTTCGGGGGTCACAAAAGAGCCTGCAGAATGGCCTCTGTGGCAGTGGATTTGATTTTGTGTTTAGACACAAAAGGCTTAGAGCCTTTTCAGTGATTTAAAAATGTTCACAAGTAAAAGTGATGAGGAATGTATTGGGAGTATGGGGTTCCTTCAATGGTTTCTATGTGAGGACAGATTTCCATAACATTACAGGATAAGTAAGAATAATTAATAAGTTGGGCACTCCTATTCTGATGACTTACTGATCTACGGAAGGAGAGGGAAGTCGCCCAGTTTGGAGAGGCAGTAGGGGGCCAGATCTGTGTTTCCCATATTGGTATTCCAAGAACCTTACCACCTGACAAAAGTTTGTGGACAGAAGAGTTTGGAAACGACTATAAATCCTGTAGCCCGGTAAGCCAATGAGCATATTACAGACTAAGAGATGCACTGCAAAAGGAACGTTTAACTCACCACTTCTCGAATTCTCAAACCTGTCCTACAGAAGAATTCCTAAAGAACAGACTACGGAAAATACTGGCAGAGGAAAAGCTCTTAGGGAACAAGTGGATCAGGGAGTAGTCCTAAATTCTTCTATCTTTACAAGAAGAAACGGTTACTTTGAAGCTTCTCTTTAATTTTTGTACACTTTGGTAAGCAGGGAAGTATAGAGACTCCAATAAATATATCTGTGCAGGGTCAAGGAAAGTGGTTTTGAAACCATTTCTACATGGCATAGAGGGCCACTGAAAGTGGGTCTGTGTGTCATACAGCTATGTGAGTTTTGATGTCTGTCACTAAGCCCAGTTTTCCAATTGGGATGTCAAATCAGACTCTAGAATGTTTTCCAGCTCAGAATTTCCTTAAAAAAAAAAAAAAAAAGCTTTTAAAAAAAAATAGACATTTGGGCTGAGCCCTGGTGACGTAGTGGTTGTGTGTGGGACTGTGGCCCACTGGGTTGGAGGTTCCAATCCAGCAGCAAGGCTGGGCCTCCTACTCCCACTCCTACTCCTACTCCCACCATGATGCTCCACCCCCCCAAAAAAAACCAAAAAAACAAAAAACCAAAAAGACTTCACATAGACAATTTAATCATTCAATCATACTAAGAAAAATTGTGCAATCATCACAATGAAAAACATTTTTTTCTTATGCTCAATTTAAGCTTTGGTCAATTCCCTCCTTCAGATTTGGATTTTATTATTCGCAATCCTTGGGTCACACAGGCTGGTGTACTTCTTCCATGTGGACTGAGTTGGTGTCTCACCTAGAAGGGTGTTTGTTTTAAGACAAACCTTTAAGACCCCAAATGCTATTCTTCCTAATACCTGGGCACTATCTGTTTTCTTCACCACACTTTGCTATTGCACCCATATCATCAATGATTTCTTCATGAAGGTCAGTATCAAGTAGGGCCATGTCACAAGTACTCATTGTTCTTAGACTGGGGTTAGAATTAAGTGGGAACCCCAAACCCATGCACCTATGTATAGGTATATGTGTCACTGGTTTCACTTTTGAGACATGATTATAATTTTATGATAGAGAACATTATCAATTATCCCCTTGAGGCATAAGGTAATTCCATTGAAGTGTTACTAGTTTAGCCAACTATGGAACTTAAAACACAGTTGAGAAAAGGAAATTATGTAAGTATAGGCTGACTTTTGACTATGATACACAGACTGCTGACTTGTACAGATTAAACTCAGAAATGTCAGGATGCCGTTTACACCAACAATGGGTTGTTAATAGGCAAAACTTTTACTAACATTCACAAAGGAAGAACCATGTCTACCAGACTAACCCAGGTGATGGGGGGGAGGGGGAAGAGCATGAAAATAGTAAACATATGGCAGTCCAGGGTTACCATGCATTGAGCGCCCTCAAGGGCCAAGAGATCTGAACAAGAGTTCAGCGACCCCTGAGTCCATGACCTTGGGATAGCAGTCATCTGATTCTTCTCACACTTTGGAGCTGACACTTCTATTCTGTCCAAGGGAGTGTGCAGGCTCCTTAAGTTTGCTCCCGGTGAGTTTGAGGTGAAGCTCAGCTCACTGACTGCAATTTCCACACTGAATCCTTCTGGTACGGCCTGTGATGGATGTGCGCTTTCAGGGGGCAGCATTTAAAGTGCCAGCAGTCTATAGCACACGACCTGGGTCACCAAGAGCTGGATAGGAACTAGTTCAAGAATGTCTCATTGGGGACACAGTGCTGGCAGTACTCCCCCTTTGGGTTTTATATAAGTATTAGTAAGCATTTTCTCCCTGTCCGGAGGTTGTTACACCTGGTTTAACCACCAACCTAAGTGTAATCACCTTCTTTGAGACATATAAGTCCTCCTGCCCCCACAATGACCTGGATTTCCAATTAGATTTACTTATCACCCCTGCAAAAAGTATCTGTTGATTGAGGGATGACCTTAGCACAATGCTGTCTAGTGACCACTGAATGTCTTCTCCCTTTCCTTTTCATCTTGAGAAACTGACCCCAGCGGAGGCGGGGTGGCCTCTCTCGAAGTGGTTTTAAAGATATACATATAAAGGGGGAGGTATATAGTTAATGGGCGCTAGACAGACTCTCTTCCTTATTGTTTAGGAGACCGGATAAGATGATTACATGGTCTGAGGGCAGCAGCTGGCCTTCATCTTGGTGTTTATCCGTATAGTCATGGATTCACACAGTACTTATCCTTTTGTAACTGACTGATTCACTCAGCATAATGGTTTCCGGGTCCATCCATGTCATGAAGTGTTTCCTATCTTTTAGGGATCCATCGCACTCCATTGCGTGGTGTCCCAGAGTTTCTTTACCCATTCTTCTATGGATGGCCACTTGGGCTGTCGTCACTTCTGCCTATCATGAACTCCACGGCCCTGAACATAGCAGAGCACACATGGCATCTCGTCTCCTTCTGCCTCTCTGGTCACGAGCTTCGAGTGACTCTGGCTAACTTTTTTAGTCTGTCTCTGGCTCCCCGATTTCATTGTGACTGGGACTTGGCTATAAGCACCCACAGCTTTTCCCCGTGGGGCTTCTCGGCTCTCCTGGGACATGCCCAGCTTCCCGCACTGGTTTGGCCCTTGCATGTGTGTGAAGGGGCTGGATAGCATCCTAGAGGGAGGTGGCTTCGAAAGACAAGTCAAAACCTTGACACTCACATTTGAGTTGTGTCAATTAGGCGGCAGTGTAACTCCTCACCATTCGCTTTCACCAGCTCCTGAAACTCCTCCACCGTGTTGGTCAAGCTGGCGTCCATTTTAAACATGATCCAGAATTCCGTTATCCAGTACCTAGCAGGGGGGGAGTGAAAGCACGAGAAAGCACACAAGCCACGGTGAAGCTGAGAGTCCTCCACTGCTGGGAATCTGTTGCCCCAAAGACCTTCTGACATCGAGGCTCTTTCATTTCCTTGGAGAAGCTCGGGAGGTAAACTGCCTACTGCCCACCTTCTCCATCCACAGGCAAAGTGCTTTGAGAAGAGAATATGTCCTTACTCAAAGAGCTGTGATCAAGACGGGCATAACCACATGCACCAGGGATCACGATAGAGGAGACAACGCCAGACAAACCAAAGATCTCAAAATGGGCCTGCAAGAGCTGAAGCTGTACTTTATCCTAAGTCGGAATCTTGTAGGGCCATTAAAGTCATTTATTAAAAAAAAAAATCATTATCGACTAGAGGACATTTCTAATTACGTGAACATTATAGGACACAAACTCAAGTGTTTAGATTTCAGCTATGTTAAAAAGGTCTGCTTGAAAAAGAGACAAAAGGAAATATACCCGCATGTTACCAACTGTTTCCTTTAAGCCATTAGTTGAGGAGTAGTCGTCATTGTGTTCCAATCCTTTGTATAGTTTCAATATGTTCTACAATGAACTAGATTGCTATTTTTTAAACTGATATAAAAATGTAAGAACACAGGCCCAGCTCAGGTGATGTAGTGGTTGTGTGTGGGACTGTGGCCCACTGGGTTAGTGGTTCAAATCCAGCAGCAGCTCCCCAGGAGCAGGGCTGGGCCTCCTACTCTCACCAGAGGGCAGTGATGCCCCCCCTGCAAAAAATGTAAGAACACAACCAGGAGATTGCCTTCCACCTCTTGTGTTGATGTAAAAATGCTATGAGACTAAAGAAAGCATTTGGCATAAAAGATCAGGCGCGGCAGGAACAACAAAAGCCCCGTCCCCATGGCTGAGGCATTTCTGGCCTTAGAGATTGCCTCCTCCAGTCTGTGCACCCTGATTGTTGGGGAGGGAGGACCAGAGAGGAGCCTGAGCCCCTTGTCTCCGCTTTTCACGCCCCTCACCCCGCAAGTCCTGGGACGCAAGCACAGAGACCTTACCTTACAAAGTAGCAGATCTTCAGGCAAAGCCCTGGTGAGCCCTTCGTCAAGGCATCCTTGTAGGTAGAGCCGTGGTTAAGGGAAAGAGAAGCCGCAGAAAGCCAAACCCCTTTGCATCTCGGGAAGTATTTGCTAAAAGTAGGCCATGGAGGAGGAAGTGTGTTTCCACGGTGCTGTTTTACCTCTGGCCCTGGGAGGTGTGGCCACAGTGTGTGAGCTCTGACTGCAGGCGGCTGCGGAAAAAGCCACCCCACGGAGACTGTGATCCAGCGGGGTGACCATGCTGCTGAGGCAGGCCCCAGCTGAAATGGGCTAGGGAAGGAAGGAGTTGGTGTATTTTTTTTTTTTTTTTACTTTATGAAGTCTTAAAAAAGCGAAGCCCACACAAAACACAGACACTTCACCCGGATGAGGGAGGCCACGAGCATGATGTGCAAAGTTCCAAGGCTGAAGTGCTTCACAGGAGCAGACAGCATCTCCTTTGTCCTGCTGAGTGCCCGTCGCCTTGAACCTTGCAGTGAGCAGCGCAATGCCCACCCCACCCCCGTGCTCCCAAGGGTCTTCGTCATGCTTCCAGGAAATGAGCAATAATCTGTGCAGTAAACTAGAAGTGGAAGGAGATCATGGTGGGAAGACATAGTGTCATGGTAGCGAAGGACAAGAATGTGAACTAACCCCCAGACACAGACACAGAGCAGCTCTGCAGAACGGCTTTGCAGCTGTAATGGCAAGACAGAGAGACAAACAAGAACCCCCTTGCCTCTGTGTGGAGGCCAAATCACAGTGAGGCTGCAGCCGCCCCATAAGCCAGAGTAGGACTGTGCCAGGCCGGGGCTGCACGCTCTGTGGAGCAGGCGGCCACGTGGTTCTCCTGGGGCCTTGGTGGCTGGAGAACTCCAGTGCTGGACCACCGCCTCTCTAGACTTAGCCACCTGAGACATCCCACGGACAGCAGGTGAGCACAGTCAGGGTCCATCTGGTTCTGAACATCCTGGGAAAGTGTTACCATCCATGTCTCTTGAGGCATTGAAGCCTGGGAGAACACCATGGGCCTGCCTTGTTTCTCCAGGGCTCTCACGCTTGCTGCCTTTGACGGACAGTCTTACCACTTTCCTATTGCTGGGCATATTTAGGTTTTCCTTCTCTGACAGGTTTCCACCTTCCACAGGCTCCAGCTTTCACAAGCGTTGCTGTCTATGGAAAGAGATCAGGACACGCCAACTCGAACCCTGTGGTGAAGCTGAGTGGATCCTGCCATCTCCCATTGGCAGATGAGGGATCCAGCTTCCTGAGGGATGGACACTGCAAGTCCACGCCCACCAGGGGGTCTGAAGACTGTGGCCTGATACCTGTTAAAGGGGTCTTGGCTTACAGGCCTTAGGCATCCAGCCAGGAACTGAAAGCTTAGCAGTCTGAAACCACTTAGACACTCCCAGAAGGAAGGACTGGCAATTTGTCCATGTAGTGACCACAGCCTGGAAATAGTGTGGGCCACTGGACTCAGCCAGACTGGTACTCACAACAGCAGGACGTCCATAACTGTAATACAGGGATCCGTTTCTCCCATCGGGGTCACTGTCAGGGATGCCAATGAAATGGGGTTAACAGAGGTACTCTGTAAAGGGGTGGGGTTTTTTTTAATGTGCACATTTAAATTTTTGGATAATTTAGTATTAATCTGGGCAAGTAAAAAGAATCAGAACTATAGTCCTGATTTTTTTTTAAAAACTTGTAAGGAATTTATGTATTGTGAAATGTGACATGCGTGTGATATTTGAAAGCACATTAGGACGATTGCCTGGAAACTTTAATGACGAGCATGTAATTGGGTGGTTTTGCCTTGTAGTTTTAAATGGAAACCTTATTAAGTTTTATGCACAGCTTTGGAGCATCAAAGATTGTGTTAGCAGTGCTGTTTATTTATAACTTTAATCCATTAGCATTATAAACATTATTTAGAATTCAGGAAGGCATCTGAAGCACTTAAAATAAGCTGTGATGCTAAATTCACATAATTGTGCTCTAAAACCAAGGAAGACAATAAACTAATTAACATTATTCAAATTAACCAGGCATATTAAAAGACTCCTTAAAAATCCTCTCTAAAATAGGCTGGGCTTACGGAAAGAATAATGAGCGATTTGCAGACTAAACTTAAAAAACCCCAGAGAAAAACTAGGGTTGTGAAATGAAATTTGTCATCTTAATTATTTCTAATTTAACAATTAAAACTTGAATAATTTTACTATCTACTCTGTCCTTAAACACTCCAAAATGGAACAAAAGAGACATGATCTTATGTGAGTGGAGGGTATCCATGGGGAGCTGTGTTATTTGTTTTTCACTTCGGCATATGAAACTCAGGCTTGATGAGTCTATAGAGACAGCAAGAAGAATAAGTGGTTTGGGGGGAAGAGGGTACAGGATGGGGGTGGGTGGGATAAAGGGGAGATGGTGTCAAGGAGTCCATGTTGAAAAGATTGTTTGGAAAAGGATTGTGGTACCAATTGTACCATTCTACTTGACATGATTGAAACATGGAATGATATGGCACATGTACTAAATTCTAACGAATAAAAAGACAAAACAAAGCAAAGCCCAAGCACCTGGCAAATTTCATAAATATACATGTCCTGCTGCCTGCCTTTCTTGGGTGTAGGAAGTAACGAATGAGAATGAGCTGACTTTACATCCCTTGTTTCCAGACCACTAAGGCAATGTAACCCTGGAACCCTAAGGAACTGCAGTATCAGGTGCATTCTAGACAAGTACCCCTCAGTGTCGCCTACATCTCTCTATGGTCTGTGTGGTCCTTTTATTACTATGTGAAGGGGGAGAGATATGATGGGCACACATCTCTTGAGCAGTGTCACCTGTGAAGACGCAATGTCATCCTACAGGTGAGTGCTGAGAGTGAGAAGGGCCAGGGCAGAAGCCCCCTGAGGATATCAGAGTCTCTCAGCCCTCACACAGGCCGCCACCTTCCAAGGTGAGTTAGAAACAGGGGAGTCACCAGAAGTGCCAGGATCTGGTCTGGGGGTAACGTCACTGCTTCCTGAGAGCCTCCTACTCCACACCTCAGGCCTCCCGCCGCAGTCAGCATTGGCTTTGGCCGTGGCCGTCAAGTACCCGCCTGAGAGTGCCTCGCAGGCATTTGTACTCTTAAACACAGGCTTTTCCATTCACTTCTCTCTTTTAAGAATGGAAAAAGAGGAAACTTTCTGAGTGCCTTTAACTCTCCGTTCTATTCCTATCAGGCCAGAGAGCAAGGACATGAAGCGTGGAGGAAAAACTAGTTTTGCTTTCAATATTGAACCTGGGTTTTTATGACAGGAAATCTTATTTCCTGCTGAGATCCAGAAACCAAAGTTTCCTCACATGATAGGAGAAAGAGAGAGGGAGAGAGAGAGAGAGAGAGAATCCCAATCATAACCCAATATTCATTGATGCCCCTCCACAAAAGAGGAAACCCCATGGTGAAGATTGATTAAACCCTATGGTGGAGAATACGGAATATCCCACTGAACAGCAGAAAGATGAAAAAATCTGTGTTGGAAGAAGTACAGCCAGAAGAGCTCCTGGGAAGTCATGATGACAAGGCTCCATCTCATGTACTTTGGATATATTATAAGGAATGCCCAGTCCCTAGAGAAGGCCATCATGCTTGGTAGCGGGTCAGCAAAGCAAGGTTCCCCCCCCCCCCCCATGAGACGGGCTGGCACAGTGGCTGCTACAAAGGGCTCAGAGATGACAAGGCTAGTGAGGATGGTGTTTCCTCTCCATCATCCACAGTAATGCTGTGCGTCAGGAGCTACTAACTAAATAAGGTCTACTCTGTAACAACACGAGTCAGAATCAGTTTGCCGGCAACTCGCGGCAATCACCAAGAAATGAGAGGGATGGCTTGTACAGAAGGCCGCTAAGAGCCAGAGGAGCTCTGGTGTCTGAAAGGCAAGATGAAAACCCTGGCAGAATCAATGAGGCAGTCGTTGGTACAGGGGGTGGGGCTGAGCTAATGAGTTGTGCTCTGAACATATGAGGTGTTTGCGGGATACGTGCAGTGAAGTGAGTTATTTCATGTGGCTCTTCTAGGCACAGTTTCTGTCACTCCCGCTGCTCCGCCATCCTTTCTTTCCTGATGGGTCTGGGTAAGAGAAAGCAAGGGGTATGGGCAGGCACACGGATACGATTCAGTTGTGACTGATTGTTAATGGGGTTCATTTTGGTTGCCATCTGGCTGGGAATAAAATGAACCATCTTAGAAGCTGGGGATGGAGGTGGGGGTGGGGTAAGTCACTCCCAGAAATCGAGAAAAGCCAGGAGTGGAGCACATGCTTTGGGCCCTGAGATATCTGTGCACTGACCCTTCTTGATCCAGGAGATAGCTTAGACATCAGAGGGGCAGCAGAGGCGCAGAACAACCAGAAGCCAGAGCACGAGGCAGGCTGGTGGCCTTCCTAGCCCATAGAGCAAGGAAAAGCTGAGTGCTTTGTGGGAGGAGGCTGGCTCATGGAGTGGGGCGCCTCTGGGCTCTTAACAAGAAGAGTTTGGTTAGCTGAGTGCCTCCATAGGGCTGAGTACCTTTGAGTTGAAACTTATAGCAGAGTAGCATGCCCTGTGGACCTTTATTGGCAGTCCTAAAAGAGCTTTGTGGCATTGCCCGAACAGGGCAGAGGACAAGCCAATCAGCAGAGAACCAGAATGAGGGCTGCCTGTGGGCGCAGCAGAGAAGAACCTGTTCTGACTGAACACGGTAGCCTGGGCTTTTCCCATGCACATGGATTGTACAGCCCTTTCCCTTCACTGGTAAGAACGAAGGTCAGCAAACTGCGGTGCTTTTGGTGTGCACTTGTGGTTCTGAAGTAAAAAAGAAAAATGTTAAAGGCTATCATTCAGATTCACCTATATGTGTGTGTATGTGAGTGTAACTTTAAAATTCTTGTGAGGGACAGGATTGGTTTTTCCGTTTCAAAGGTGTGCCGACCCCTAATCATGAGCATTGTCTACTAGTTCTCTGTGGCCACTGCAGCGAATGATTGAAGCCGCCTGGAAGGTTGAGCGTGCCGCACAAGATGGAGCTGATGAAAGTAGAGGCCTGTGGGACAGCAACAAGGGGGTTCAAAGGGGGCTTGAATCAGAGAAATACAGACTTGAAAGCACAAGGAACTGGGGAATCTTAAAGGAAGCAAGAGAGGGAAGGAAATGAGGACACTATCCCCAAGTTCAAGAAGTGCTCCAAGAAGACCCTGTTTGGAAACTGGAGATAGACGAGCGGAGGGGACAGTGCTTGCTTGGCGCCCTGGGAGGAGAATACGGACAGGCAGGGGTTGTCTTAAACAAGGATGGAGACAAACTGCTGGGCTGGCATGTGGGACACCACTGGTGACATTAAAGGATGGGAGGGCCATGGAGGAGGGCAGGGATGAGTGGGCAGTGTGAGCCTGGGGACAGAAAGCACAGATACTTCTCAGAAGTTGGCCTGTCGAATTTCTGGCAGTCATGACTGAAGGAAGGGAAGGGACATCTGAGCTCTGGAGGGAGGGATGTGAATACGCTTCAGGCTGGGAGGAGGTGTTCATGATCACAGAGGCAAAGTTGAAAACTTTAGGAGCAAAGAAAAAGCTGACGGAGTGATGGTGGGGGGTGGGGGGCAGGGGGAGTGAGATGGAACTGACTCCCCTTAGGTATTATTTACTATATAGGTCAACAAATAATATTTTTCCCCCAGGGAGGGCTATTAATCATTGTTTAGATTGTCAGTTCATGGAGGCCTAAAAGGCAGACAGACTTGGAGCTGTTTGATGACAGATTGAAGGTCCATCCCTTCCTTACCTGCCTCTCAGATTACACGGACTTTTGCTGGCTCTATACCTAATCCCATGTCCTTCGAAATGAAAAGATGTATAGGAGATATTCAGAGAAGAGAGGATGGTTTTAAAGGGTGGTTTTTTTTTTGGGGGGGGGGGCGCTACCAGAAGGTGCAAAGGAGCCCTTAGGAGAGTGGCAAAGGATGAGAACAGTCACAAGTCACGACTCAGGCTGCTAAACTCTCCGAAGATGACAGTCCTCCTTGAGAGGGAGAAGGCAGGTGGCACATTCTTCCCCCTACACCATTCACACCCCACAAGAAGGTGGGAAACCCCTTGTGCGGCTTGCTTGGCACACTGTCTCTGCAGATGCCTTGGCGTCTCCAGACCCCTGGGAAGCTTGAGGAGCGGCATAGGAAAGCCAGGACCAAAGTTGCCGTTGCAGTCACGCTCGTGCCCTTGCTGGTTTGCGTAGGATGAACACACAGCTGGATGCACAGACAGGAGACGCCGGTGCCAGCAAGAGGCAGTGCAGGAGATGGCGCTGGCATGTGGATTTCTTTGCAACAATTAGCATCAATGGTTCTTCTACCAACCAGAAGGAAACGTGTGCAAGTGTGTGCCTGACCCTTCCCCCCTCCCACCTCTCCCTCCCACAAGCCTCTTATTTCAGGAAAGGACTCAGGCCCCCATTTGCCACTCAGGGTTACCCCCAACTAATGAACTGGAGAAGCATACTTCCACGGAAGTTTGACAGCCATCTCAAGCTAGCCTTTGAATGCATTCATTCAAAGGGTGCCACATTGGGATGTCCCGCCACCACGCTGAAGGATATAGGGCGATAACTTTCCGCAACAGCTCCGCGGAAGAGATGATAATCCGGTGCATGGTCAGCACGACCTGCAGCAGCTGGTTACTGCGACACAGGTTTCCATCTGTATCTGAAGACACAAAGAGCGGCCTCTGAGTTAGGCAGGGTCCCTGACCTCCAGCCCGCCACCCTTTCTGCCCATGGCACCACGCAGCGCTCCCTGCTGCGTTTCCCTCCTCCGCTGTGCTGCCTCCCCTTCCCCGAATGTCCAGTGTGGGGCTCATGAACTGGTTGCTACCACCACTTCCCGCCCAAAGGGACTCAGACCCAGAAAAGGAAGCAAACGGACATCAGGAGCCCCGAGTCTTTGTGGGCAGCAGAAGCGGACCCAGATTTGATGCGGCTAAAAGTTCATATACAGAGAGGGCAGAATGACAAAGATAGTTTGGGGAATGCAGCCCCCAATATTAATTACATGTGTACGTTTTGACATATGAGAACACGGATACATTTCTAGACCTTTTTATGACCTTGGAAGGGGCTCATGTTAATGAGTGGCCCTGCTTTGTAAGCTTCTGTCGTTGTAAATGTTCAGAAGGAAGTTCCGTTATCTTTTAATTCCATTTTAATCCACCAATATTTTGAATCGTCCTTTATGACTGATTGGAAATGAAGGAAGACTGAGGGCAAATGTGACATTGAAATTTGTTGATGGGGTCCAGTAATCAGACAGACTCAAGTCAAAGAGCACAGTTAGCTCAATTTTGTAAATCCCAGGTGACACCAATAAGATGCATTTCATATACTGACATTGGGCATCAAGATCGTCCCTGGAGAAGTTCATAAATTCTTTCCAACCTTTAGGGCAAAAAAGGCCACTGGCTAAACTGGCTCATCATTCTTCTTCTTCCTGGACTCCTTGACATCATCTCCCTTTTACAGTCACCTCCCCCCGCCCCCTCCTGGCCCCTGAAACCCTTATTCAACTTGCTTTATCTATAGGTCCATCAATCCTGGGTTTCATATAATGAAAAACAGAAAACACATAACACAACATCAAGAGTATGACTCCCAATGACGTAAAACTCTGAAATAAACTCTAATATGAACAAATAAAGCCAAAACTAAACTAAATACAGAAGATATTGAAACCAGATCAGGTCCAGATTGAGGGTTGGGTCTGGGGTGTGGATCAAATGGCAAAATTTTAACGGTTCAAGTCATATTTATTATCTCTTTGATTTACTGGGCTCATCTGTTGTAAGATATGTAATATTTTGGCAAACCCATGACGGATATTCTCAACGATTATTATTGTAAATTTCCCACCCCTCTACTTTACCAAGCATGGAGCCCTTTTCCAGGAACTGGTCTCTCCTGGCAATATGTTGAAAGCATGTAAGAACTACGTCTTCCCATCCTTGCTTCTAAGAAGCACTCTGGCCTGACTTTTTTTCTAGACAATTTGGCTTGTCCTTTTACCAGTCCATGGTACTTTCAACATTCTTCTCCAGCACCACGGTTCAAATGCGTCGATTGTTCTTTGGACATTTTTATTCAATGCCCAACTCTCACATGCATATGAAGCAATGGGAAATTCCAAGGCTCAGGTAAGCCACATGCCCCTTTGTCCTCAAAGTAACATTCTCGATTTTCAATACTCTAATGAGGCCTTGGGCAGCAAATTGACCTAATACAATGAATTGTTTGATCTCTTGAGTGCTACTTCTTCGAGCATTGATTATGGATCCAAGTTATACAAAATCCTTGACAACTTCAATCTTTTCTGCATTTATCATGATTCTACCTATTGGGTCAGTTGTGAGAATTTTGGTCCCCTTGACATGCAGTCAAGAAGTCATGGATTCATATTGAAGGCTGCAATCCTTGATCTTCATCAGGAAGTGCTTCAAGTCTTCCTTCCCTTCAGCAAACAAAGCTGTGTCATCTATATACCTCAGGTTGTTAATGTCTTTCTTCAATTGTGATACTACTGTCTTCATATACGCCAGCTTCTCAGGCTGAGCCCCGGTGGCGTAGTGGTTGTGCGCGGGACTGTGGCCCATGGGGATGGAGGTTCAATTCCAGCAGTGGCTCCACAGGAGCAAAGGCTGGGCTTCCTACTCCCACCACCAGAGGGCAGTGATGCCCCCCCAAAATAAAAAACCACCTTCTCTGGCTTATGTTTTTGTTGCACATAGAAGTTAAACAAGTCTATTGAGAGGATACAACCCTCACATACACCTTTCACGATTTTAAGCCATACAGTGTTTCTTTGTTGTTCTTCTTTTTTTTTTTAATGATGTAATTTTATTGGGGACTTGTACAACTCTTACCACAATCCATACTTCAATCCATACTTCATACTTCAATTGAATCAGGAATGTTTGTACATATGTTGCCCTCATTCTTTTCTAGACATTTGCTTTCTATTGAGCCCTTTGTATCAGCTCTTTCCCCCCTCCCTGCACTCCACTCTCATAACCCACTGAGAGACTGTACATTATTATTTTCATCTCTCTCACCGACTGCTGTCTCTTCCCCCATGTTTTCTGTTGTTCTTCCCCCTGTAGAGGGGTGTATGGTTATGTGTTGATCATTGTGATTGGTTTCTCCTTTCTCCCTCTCTCTCCCCCTCTCCCCTCTCCCCTTCTGTTTATCACTATTTCCACTCCTGTTCCTGAGTTCTGTGTGTTGTTAGCTTCCATCCTTTTCTATGCCTGTGTACATGTTCCATCTAGTCTGAATTTAGAAACAGCACTGGGGTCATGGTAGTGGGGGGGGGGGTGAGGAAGCCTCAAGGAACCAGAAGAATATAGTATGTTTCATTGATGCTTTATTGTACCATGGTGACTCATCCCTTTCCTATGGCCTCTCTGTGGGGAGATTGTTCCACTGTCTACAGATGGACTTTGGATCTCTGCTTCAGCTCCCCTGTTCTCAACAATATCTTTTGGTTTGTTATGTGTCTGCTGATGCCAATTACCTGATTCCTGTGACTCTTCAGGATCACATCAGAGGTGTGCTTCTTCCATGTGGACTTATTGCTTCACTGCTGAATGGCAGCTTGTGCATCTTTAAGCCTTTAAGACATTAGAGGCTATGTCTTTTAATAGCTGGGCATCATCCACCTTCTTCACCATATTTGCTTATGCACCCATTTTGTGTTCAGTGATTGGCCAGAGGTGAACATCTCAGACTGTTGATTGATTAGAACAAAGTGTTCTTGTATTGAGGGTATGAGTACAGGCCCAAAGTCCCATTCCCTACCTAAATGTATTGCTGTATAAATAAATACTACGATACCTTTATTTTTGTGGATTAATGTGTTTACATATGTACACTACTATGTTTATACCTCTATCCATTGCTTTGCTTTCCTTCCTCTGTTTCCTTTTACCTTCCTCCTGTTCCACTGTTACTTCCCCCTTATTTCTTCCTGTTGGTACCTCCTCTTAGCTAGTTTGCTGTTGCTTTGACACCCCCACCCTCAGATCCCTATTTCCTTCTTGTTATTGACTCCAGAGCCCCAGTTGTTCCCCGGTCCATGATGCAGCCTGTTCACTGCCCCCTTCCCCCACCACCCTCACCTCCCAGGTCTCCCCAGGGCGGCTGCTGCATTCTAAGCATATCTCTCATGCCTATCCTATATAGGTAGGTACATCAACTATGACATAGCCCAAACTGATTTAAAAAAATGAAAATAGTAAGTGCACAAAAATCCTAGGTCTGTTCACTAGCCTTCAAGACTGTCCAAGAATTTCCCTTCTCGGCCTGGAGTGCCTTCTTGGGGGCTCCTCAGGGGCTCCATAGCTCCCTGTCCAAGCTCCTCATGCGCACAAGTATTCTGGAATTCCCATTCATCTCAAGGTTATTTATAGTTTATTATGGTCTACACAGTAGAATGCCTTTGCATGGTCAATAAAACACAAGTCATCTGTACAGCACTTTAAAACACATGTTATATGAAAATAATAATAATAATAATAATATTTATAATCTATCAAAGGATCATGAGGGTGGGGGTAAGAAATGAAGGGAAAAAAGAGAGCTGATAACCAAGAACTCAATAGAAAGTAATTGCTTAGAAAAGAATGATGGCAATATGCGTACAAAGATGCCTGATATAATTATGTATGGATTGTAACAAGAGTTGTAAAAGCACCCAATGAAATAATCTTTTAATAAAAAACAAATGTTAAAAAAGGTTATCCATTTTATTATATTCTAAGTGTATGAAAGGCAAAATGATGAGCAGAGTATAGTTTGGCTTGGATTAGATATCTTGGTTCATGCTTAGCTGATGACCAAAAGTCCTTCTTTATGGAATGGCATCACTCAGCTTGCAATCACCACCAAGTCTATCAACTCACTTTCACTCATCCAACCAACTCTTTGCTGGCCTCC
This sequence comes from Nesogale talazaci, assembly GCA_004026705.1. Taxonomy (NCBI): domain Eukaryota; kingdom Metazoa; phylum Chordata; class Mammalia; order Afrosoricida; family Tenrecidae; genus Nesogale; species Nesogale talazaci. The sequence continues at coordinate 20,990 of PVJH01031003.1, forward strand.
CTACCACAGAAGGCTTTTCAGAGCCCACACTTCCCCTGTGTTCTGGGTCTGCTGCTTTCCCAGGGATCAAAACACCCCCAAGCAACCACCAGTGAGTAGGCTGTAAGTCATGGTGACATCCTGGACAGAGTAAATTTGACCCTGTGGCTCTCTGAGTCTCTTGACTTCACAGGAGTAAAAACCCTTCTCTCTCTCTAGATCCCAGGGGCCAGGATCCTGAATTGATCCACTCTCTGCCTTCCAACAGCAATTTCTCTCTTTGCACATTTGCTTCCATTGGTATTTAAGGATGTCCCAGAATCTCCGAAGTAAGCACCAAAAAAACCCTCCAAAAAACCTAATTCTCTCCAGTTCCCTATTTGTGCTCCTTTCCAGCAAAATCTCATTGTCTTGTTCAGTCATTGACTTCTGTCCTCAACCTTTTGCTCCATCTTTAATTGTCCAGGTCTTCAACGAACTACCAAATCGAAGATTTCCTTTTACTGTGTTCGCATCTTCATGAAAATGACATCAGCCCAATGTTCTCCTCTTCTCTTCTCTGTCTCTGTCTCTCTCTCCCCTCTCTCTCCTCCCTCACCTCCCCTCTCCTTCCCTGTCCCCCCCCCCCTGGGAGAAATTTCTTTCCTTGGCTACCATGACACTGCCTCCCTGAGTCCCTTCAGCTCTCCTTCTGTCACCTCTTTCTCTGTTAAGATGTTAAACATCAGAGTTCTTCATGACTTAGCTTTCAGGCCACCTCTTTTGTTCAGCATCCTCGATGAACCCATCTAGGCCTTTGGTTAAAATAATAGGGAGATACTGATCACTGTTAAGCTTATATTTTCAGCCTTGAGTACCAACCAGATTAATATGTCCAATAGTGTTCTTACTCTACCCATTTAGATGTCTAAGTGGCATTACAAATAGGCATTTTTACATTTCACTTATGTAAGCAAAACTCTTGACACCTCCTTGCCCCCAGCTCTCCAACCCATCCCCGTGCCATGTTTTCCCATGAGAACCATCCTCTCAGTTACCCAAATGAAGCCATAAGAGCCACCCTTATTTACATACTTACTTCCACACCCAGCCCATCAGCAAGTTTTGATTCTATTTCTACCGTATCTTTCATGCCTGTCCATCTCTTTCTGTTTCTGCCATCACCTTGCAGCTGGTACAGGATGCAGTGAACTAATCTCCCAACTTTCCACTCCGGGCCACCTAATTCATTCTCCACACAGCAGCCAAGAGTGAGCTCCTGTTACCCAGAAACCAGGTCAGATACTTCACAGACTTTTTATTTAATGAACACTTGTGTGAAACTATGTGATAAATGAGAGACTGTCAAATAACTGTTAAGAGTCCACATCCAGTTTTATGATGAATTATGGACATGGTCTTAGGCTTATTCAATGTGGCCGTCCTGGACCCAAGATTTACAACCTCCTCTTTCCTCTGTGGCTAGCATCTTTCAATGGATAGTCATATGTGAGCATAAGGGGCTTGGGAGGATTCTGGCTGAAATAAAAATCAAGCCATGGAAGAATTCAAGGAACTGAAAGGTTTACAATGGACAAGATTCAGGAGACACTTTAAGTCTCTAATAATTGAAGCGTAATTTGTGGGAAAAGGTTTGGACGTACTCTGTGGGGGACCCTACTGGCAGAACTAGAGTCCACAGCCCCAAAGAGAAGCGCTCTCATCACAGACACATTCAAGAGGTAGTTGGAGAGCGACATTTAGGGATCATTAGTGTTACTGGGATAGCAAGTGTCATTTATCAAAGCCCTGTTGAACAGCAAGGACTGCCTAAAACACTTTAACGCTATTATCTCGACTTCTCAAAACTCAGAACCCCTGCTCCTTCCTCGTACCCAGCTGGGTGCCCAATTACCAGGGTGAGAGGTTCAAGGATTGGGTGATGGGGTAGGAGCTGGCTAATGCTGAAGAGCTTTAAGGTCTCTCACAGGCCCCTGGGGTTGCAGATCACAGAGAGGGGGCCCCTGGGGCATTGGCTTGGAGCCCGTGTACATTTGGCAGAGTAGCTTTTGTTCTTTGGTGATTTCTGAGAACTTGGGTAAGCCTCGGTTGACTGACCCTGCATATTAAAGTTGCTGTCCAGCTGAGACCCAAGGGTGCTCTATCAAGTTCACAATCACATTCACACTCCACGGGGGGCCTGGCACCTGTTTCCAGGGGGCTCCTCGTGCTGGACATGCTTAGTGCTAGCGGGTATGCTGTGGATGAGGGGTCTGGCTAATGATCACACCAGTGGGGGGGGGGGGGGGGGGGAGAGGACTTACTCAGTCCCGGAGGCCAAGCAAGGGGTGAGTGAAAGAGCTGAGAGAAATCCCTGTCTCTGTCTGAGGGGGGCAGCCCGCCATGTTCCTTCCCTTGGTAGTTCTTCTTCAGCCACAGAATGCCTGGTGGGAGCTTACTTACCCCCCCCAACAGGACTCCCCCCACCCCTGACGCTCCACACAACTTCCCCAGGAATGCATCCCCGCCTGCCTGCAGATCCTATGCTTGTCTCCCCTGTAATGCCAGGTTTTCAAAGAGGGTGACCCAAGGGGTGCTCTCTCCACCTTCCAGGGCGCTGCTGTGTTTTTGTTAGACAGTGAGCATGTTTAATGACTCTAGTGAATAATTTCATTTGGTTCACCCCTTCAGGCAGTTAGAAATGTAGGATGTCTTGCTAAAAATTCAAGTAAATCGAATGTGCAGTGGAAAACAATGTGTCATTTCCACCCTCATTCCTGTCTGCCTTTTTTTTAATGCTTCCGGGAGAGTCTTTAAAAATTTTTTTAAACAGGTTGGAACCTTAGAGCAGTACAGTGTGTCCATTTTTATACTGGGGAGCAAGAAAGGCTGCTGGAGAAGTTGCACCAGGTGAAGATCCATCCAACCTGTGAACCGTCTGTCCCACAGAACAAACAGAAACACCCCAGGGTTTCTGGACATCCCCTCCCCTGGGAGCTGACAACTTGTCTCCCACCAATAGACTCTGTGGTGGACACAGCCATGGACTATGAATCTGGGGGTCTCTGAGGCGAGGTGACTTTAGACTGCTCTGACTCCAACCTTCTGTTCAGCACCCCTATTCCTCTATGTATCTTGTCCCTCCACTCCACCCCCCCAAGAGAAGACATAGTTTCTTCCAGATTCTGGAAGCAAATTTTCATTCTGTTTCTGCTAAAATTGTTCATGACACCGTGAAAAAGCATGGACCATACAAGATACTGTTGTTGCCAACAA